>SRPZ01000454.1:0-17149 GCA_018360255.1 Claviceps maximensis
TACTATAGTAGCTATATAAACTATTAATAGCTGCCTAGTAGTTATATAAAGAGGGGGGGGGGGGGAATCAAATTAGAGGAAGCCGACCCAGTCGCTGAAGAGATGCTGGCATGATTTAGCGAAAGTGTATTGGTGTGTTTTTTTTTTTTTGCAACTATCAAGGACAGGGCAGGCAGGCAGATTTGATCGTCATCGTCACCCACGGAGTACTCTACATGTATCTGTGATGACTGGATCGTGCGAGTGCCAACCATTGATGCCACGAATAAAATGTATCTTTCTCCCGTTTATAGCTAAAAATAACACAAAGCGGGAGAGCACGGAGGAGAAAGATGCAAACATACGGCTCTCTTGCCACAAAAAAAATTCAAAACAAATCATGGCCCAAATTCTAAACTGGGACGTTCAGTCTTTAGATTTCTAGGTAAAGAAAAAATAGAACAACTAAAGATGTACCTCGTCGTCACAACATTTTGCCGCTTTTCTTTTCAACCCACTCGTCTCATATCTATCTACATGTGGGCGCTCTTGGACCTGCGCGGCGGTGTTGCAGAACAAAGGGTATGCTAGACACCTCTGCCCAACTTACTGCTCTTTTGCAGCTCACTAAATGCATTTCCAAGCTGCTTCTTCAGTTCTTTGTAGCTTACGACAAAGCTGGTCTGCTCGTCGCGACTGGTCAGGCAAATCTTGTCGTCTGTGCCTGCATCTAATCTGTTGAGACAGCGCAGCATGTGACCCATGTCGAGGGTCGGGTTGCCGTTACTGTCCACTTGGTGGAAGACGTAGTCTCGGAAGAGCTTGAGCATGTAGCGCTCGCCGTTTTCTGACCATGCCCTGTCGCCGTCGAACTCTTGACGTTCGTTGATGGTGCCGAGCTTGACGAGTAGGCGGGCGATGCGGCCGTTTTCCAGCTCGCGATACAGTTCAGCATTGAGTTCATCGGCTTGGTGCTGGCTTTGATCAAGAGTGCTGACTATGTGGCCGGCGACGCCACGGATGAATTCTTCGATGCCTTTCGGGGTAGGTGTTTGAGAGGGTGTGAGGAGCCAGATGATTGTGTCGCGGAGTTCGACAGAATACGAGCGGCTCATCTGCTCAACGGAGGCGTTGAGGTTACTGAGTTGAGTCGGGAGGGTGTTGGTCGCTAGACAGAGGATGGTGCGGCCGAATTGAACAAAATCGTCTAGCTGAAGTTCTTGGACAGGACGCCGCGCCTCGAATTGGACCACGTCTAGAATGGAGCATGCGTTGAGTCTGATGCGGTTCTTATCGGTAAGTATGATTTTGGTGACGTCGATGCATCGCGCTGCCAGATTCAGTGAGTGGATTGACTTCAAGGCGTTTGCAATTTGCGAAATATAACCCCAGAGGACTGTTTCGGGCACGGGTTGCTTCGCTTGGAAGCGGTTTGCCTGTCCTGCAGATGCAGGGCCTACTAGGTGCGCTTCGGCCAGGGTTTTGGAGAGTGGGTGGTACTCTTGCACAAATATGAGGGAGCTGTCTCCGAAAGCGCGTGCTGTGAATGCATCGTGTATCGTGACCACGTTGGCATTGTCGACTTTTCTCCACTCCTTGACAGATCTTATGGCATGCTCGTTTGTTAATCGAAACCCCTCCAATCTGCGCAGACAGTACAGATTGCCAGTCTTGGATGAAATAGCCTTGTACACCCAGCTGGAATAGCCAAATATGTTTGCGTTCTTCCTATGAGTCGTGTCCAAAGGCACAAGGGAGTGGTAATTCTCCATTTGAGGGAGCTGGGAGTTGGGCATGACCTGCAGTGCCGCTTCCGATTTCTTCTGCAGCTCCTCCCGTAATTTGTCCGGCAGGAAAAAATCGTGAGCCATTCGATGATATGGCATAAGGTCATCTCTGTGAGGGCCCACAGGGGCATATAAATGGTGCTGGAGAGGCTGAAGCGGAGGAGCAAAGGCACCAGACGCAGGATAGAAGCCTGCACTAGCGCTAGCCATGGCATGTTCATCAGCGTAGGGGTTAAAGTGAGCGCCAGGGAGGTTTTGCCCGACGGTGGCCATTGAAAATGTGTCGTAATTAACGGGTCCTTCATGGCCGGAACCGTTCGATGTAGCCTAATGATGAAATGTCAGTCTTCTAACAATCTAAAGGACTAACACTCAAAAACTCATGAACAAGAAAATACCTGTGCATTTAGTTCGAAGCCGGGTGTGAATTCGCGTATTGCGGCGGGATTGAAAAGAGCAGCTTCTGCGTCTGCAGTCATAGCTGGCGAGGCTGTTCAGTCAGAGGTCATTAGTCCTATATCCGTGAACAACCCAACGACTGGGATCGATACATACCTGCCAGGCCTCTGGGTGTGAAGGACGGCGCATTTGCGGCTTGAGTAGTAAAGGTAGCTTTTTTGGCCGAGTTTTGCAGGCTGGCGGGAGTGAAGGAAGGAGATTCGACATTCAGAGCCTTTCGAGAACTGAAGCACAAATAAGTTAGCGACGTGATTGCCTTTGCCTAGAAAGAGCGAGGCAGACGCGCGATGGACAAGAAACAACAAAAGAGGCCAAGATTTGCAAAATCTTTATAAAGAGAATTTAAGAGGCCTAGCGTACATGTCTGTTTGGTTGTTGTTGTTCTTATTTTGTTCGTGAGAGAATGTACAGCCTTGATCTTCGTATCGACAGTGACCATAGATGAGGACATTTCGGCAGAGCGTCTCCCGGTTCTCGACTGCGCATATCGGATATCAGTCAGGTAAGATTTTCTGGCTTTTCAAGCATAGATTGACGGGCTCGACGTACCTCGTCCCTTTGGCTTTGGAGATGGGCCGACCGGGCGCCTGAGATCTGATGAGGCGAATCGCGACGCCGCCATTGTCTACCTATTTAGGCGGCAAGGAGGCCAGTTCCAGCTCCCGAGGTCGACTTTACGGCGTCTACTTCACATCAGCGGGCGCTTGCGACAAACCAGAGATTGCGTCTCGGAGATGCCAATGTGCCGTTCACAATGGTCGGGTCGTCATTGCACGGTGCTGGGGTGAGGCTACTGTAGATCAAAGGTCACGATGATGAGGGACGGGCGCGTGGTGGCGCGTACCTTGGTGAAGCAATCATCTGCCATGGTTCAATTGATCGCCGGGGCCTCGCGCCCGTTTATAGGAAAGTCGCTGACGAGAGACGCCCTTAATCTGCTCCAGTGCCTACGAGATGGCGATGCGGGACTGCAGACGAGGGGGTCAGGCGAGGGAAACGGCGATGGCGATGGCGATGAGGATGGGCATGCAGACGCAGGGTCGGAGTTGAAAGTCG
Organism: Claviceps maximensis; assembly: GCA_018360255.1. Classification (NCBI taxonomy): domain Eukaryota; kingdom Fungi; phylum Ascomycota; class Sordariomycetes; order Hypocreales; family Clavicipitaceae; genus Claviceps; species Claviceps maximensis. The sequence continues at coordinate 3,282 of SRPZ01000454.1, forward strand.
GAAGACGGAGGCATGGTCCGTCTCCCTCCTCGAGGCTAGAGGCCGGGTGGGGTCCTTGGCCGGACTGGATGCTCTCTGAGTGGTCCAGACTCCAGAGGTAACTCAGCAGCCTTCCACCTGCATGCGAATTCGGTACAAGCAAAGTACCCTCTAAAGGTACGCGATTAGCGCTTCAGTACCAGGTAAGAGGGGTTAGGTATCTAGGCAGGTACCCAGTGCACACTTTGAGTGACTAGGACGCCCTGGATTTATGTTCAGCTTTGAAGTTCTTTTGCGACGCCCTCGTGGGTGCGGGGCCATAAGCCGAAAGGAGAAAAAAAGAGTCACATTATAGCATGCTCGTGGACCGATATGTATCATCGATGTGCAGTATTCTGAAAATAAGAAAAGAGAGGGCATATTTTCAATGAGCCTCGTACAATAGAAAAATGAGCGCCTCGGACCATATCCCCTCAAAATGATTCTGCTTCTTTTTTGGTGCAGGGTACTCACATGCACGCCTAGGATGAATTGACCAAGTGTTTTGTGCCGGGCAGGACCCACTGTTTCGTGACATTTCGCTCGATGAGGACTAGCCTCTCAACTTTGACACAACATCTCCGCTGCAGCCTCGGGAGTTTTGGTTGACAATATATTGTCATGCATGGATATTGAGCTCAAAGAATTTTGGCTGGAAGTACATCTAATTCGATCGGCTCAGATGACTTTCCGCTCAGAGTTCAACTATACTTAGCCTGTCCGCCGCGCCGCGGCTAAACGTTCAATCATGACCGACTCCAGAGATGACATCGGACATCTGTCCCCTACGCAACAGGAAGCTCTTCAGCAGTACATCCAAGTCACCAACCAAGGAGTCCCCGAGGCCATCTCCCTGCTCCAAAGGTCGCAATGGAACATTCAGGTAAAGAGCAAAAAGAATTTGATGTCGGCCGCGTCGTTCTTACATGTAGTTATGATGAATCTCAACAGACGTCTTGGCTAATGTCATCACTAGATTGCAATCGCCAAGTTCTTTGACGGCGAAGGACCTGACCCTGTGGCCGAAGCGATAGCCGCACAGGAGATTCCCAGGACGACCGCACGACACGAAAACCTACAAGAGAGCTTATTCGCCTCCGAAAGCTTTAGTTCGAGATCAGATCGTCGGACTCGAACCGACGCAGCCCCTAGAATCGTTCCGCAAACAACCATAACACACCAATCTCCTTGGTTTTTAGGCCTACTGTTTGCACCCTTTGGCCTGGGCTGGCGAGCAGCATCGACACTTGTTCGAGCATTCTGGTACCTCCTATCATTCTTGCCATCATCCATACGACCACGAGCCGTTACCAGTCGTATGACATCAGGATTCAAGGACACAAGTGGCCGCCGAATGCTCATGCCTCGTGATACTGCAGCTCGCTTCCAGCGCGAGTTCGACGAAGAGTATGGGACAAATGAACTTCCATTTTTTGAAGGTGGGCTTGCGCAAGCTTATGATTTAGCTAAGAAGGAAATCAAGTTTCTTCTTGTCATTCTCCTTTCGCCAGAGCACGACGATACCGCATCCTTTGTTCAAGACACATTACTATCGCAGGACGTAGTAGATTATATCAAGAATCCTAGCAACAACATCATACTTTGGGGAGGCAATGTTCTGGACTCGGAAGCATACCAGGTGTCCACGGAATATACGTGCACCAAATTCCCTTTCTCCGCTTTGGTCTGCCTGACACCGAAAGAAGGCAGTACCCGCATGGGCATTGTCAAGCGCCTCGTCGGCCCAATGCCTGCATCAACGTACCTGTCGGAACTCCAAAATGCGGTTGAAAAGTACGGTTCGGACCTGGACGGGCTCCGAGCGGAGCGGACTGCCCAAGAAGTGGCTAGGAGCCTGCGCAATGAGCAAGATTCGGCATATGAGCGATCCCTGGCCATTGACAGAGAACGAGCTCGCCAAAAGAAAGAAGCAGCGGCCATGGCCGAGGCATCCGAAGCACTGGCTCGGCGAAAAGCCGAAGAAACGGCCTTGTTGAAGAAGCAGTGTCAGCAATGGAGAAAATGGCGAGCCACCAAGATTCTTCCAGAACCACCAGCTACTGATAAGAATGCGGTACGCGTGGCTTTCAAAATGCCCGACGAATTTGCAGCAGCCGGGCGAGTCATCAGGAGGTTTCCTCAGGAGGCACCGCTTGAAGAAATGTATGCCTTTGTGGAGTGCTATGGTGAACTACAGGAGTTGGAGGAGGACGACGGCGAAGCTACTGGGTCGGCGGCGGCGGCAGCGGCGTTAGAAGCGCCAGCAGGCTACGAACACAAATATGGGTTCCGAATAGCGTCAACGCTGCCACGCGTAGTGTACGAGCCCAGCGCCACAGCCACATTGGGGGAGAAAGTCGGCAAATCTGGCAATCTCATTGTCGAGCGGGTATTGCCTGATTGCGAGGCGGGGGTTTACGACGACGGCGACGACGACGCAGCAATAAATTAGGGACTAGGCGGCCTGGCGTTCTAGGGATGGTCGTTTCAACAAGGGGCTACCGATAAACTGACAGTTGGTCGACTCGTTCATGTATTCCCTCCGTTTGCGCGAAAAATTTCTGTCTCGTTACATCCTTGCATCCTAAGGGCCAAGGAGCTCGACACAAATGTAGGCAGTGAATGAAGGATACGTCTGATGACTGTTGGAGGCTGTGCACTCCAAGGAAGGCAGGTTGCGCAACCTAGGTTGCGCAGGCAGGTAGGTAATCGGCACATGCTTCCTGTTGGCGTTTGCTTGGCTTATCACGTCGGGAGTGCAGCGTCCATGTGGGTTTTATGATGTGGCGCAGCAAAGTAGGCCTTGTTTAGCACATGATTATGTAGTGGTTTTTATTTCTGGTTATATCCTATTTTTTGCGTAAATATTTACTTAGTACATGTCGAGCCTGATGGAAGTCTTCCGAAAAAGCACGTCGAGTACTTGAGTCGTCCGGTTGTTTGCGCAGCAGCACAGCACAGCACAGCACAGCACAGCCAAGTGCCATCATTGATGTGTCTGGCGTCTGTCTAGTCTGGTGCCCCGCCACTTCAGCAGATGGCAGTACGAGACACTTACGTCACATGTGCCGCCTTTGGCCCCATCTGAAACAAGACTGGTGATGCTAAATGGAGTTGAGTGCTCGGGACGCCTGGACCTGTGCCACAGATTCTTACTATCCGCCTGGTCCTTTCTATTTCTGGTCGCAGCCGCGTTTCGAATGTTAGACACCCGGCAACTGCAGTCGATGTCGGTACTGGACGACAAGTGCATTGTCGGTTGTAGTATGTCTGGTACGCCCGACTCGCTCTTGCTTGCATGCGTTGCAGCCAGACCACAGACAAGTGCTGTAGCCAGCCAGTCTGGGTGGAAGATTGAATGCTGATGCTACGTGCGTGGGTGGTGTGGTGCGTTGCTGTCCGGTTCTGATGACAGATGGTCCGGTGGAGACGGAAGGGTCCATGTCGCTGGTCTGGTCGATCGACCACCAACCAACCAGACCAGGCTCAACCATGCCGGACCAGACCCTTGCCAGAAAGTGACTCCCGAAAGTCGCTCCCAGAAGCCGCTCGCCTTGCCTCGACCCCGGCCCGTTGTGCGGTCTGGTGCTGCCGCTCAAGTCCACGAGTCCGGGAGTGGCCAGTCACCAGTGACCAACCAGTCAGTGACCAGACCCAGCTGCCAGCTGGCGCCAGCTTCCCACCACATGCAGACGCAGACTCCTGCCCACCTCCACCGCGCGGCCTGAAAGCCGCTTTTCGTCGTTGAAACATCAATTGACTGAAATCGACCTTCTTCCTCTTGGACTCCCCTCTCACTTGCAACCCGGTGCATATCCCTGTTCATTTTATCTCGAGGAGCAGTCACTGAGCCATCGAATCCTCGTCTCCTTGCCTCTGCCCAACTTCCCTGCAGTCGTCACAAAACTCAGTCGAACCACCCAGCCATCCAGCCATCCACCTATCAATCAACTTTCAAGCTACGTGGCGTGGCGTCAACTCGTCTGGTGGCGCGCCTCGTTCCTCGTTCCTTCCTATCTCAGCGGCTCCCACCTTGACGCGCCCGGCGTCTATGCCAAATCGCTTGCGGGGTTTAAGTCGCTCGTGACTCGACATGAAGTCCATGAAGGGCCTCAGCATGAACAAGGTGCTGGGAAGCATCAGAAAAAGAGCTGGCGGTACGTGCCCCCCCTCTTTCCCCTCTCGGCCGTCGCAAGCGCCTGGTCTACCTCTCCGCGCCCAAGAAGCTGCAATGCGGAACGACATTACGACTTCACATTTGCCTCTTGAAGCACTATGAACACATCGCAGTGAAGATTTACGATTTTAACGAATACCGTAGGAAGCGTGAGCATGTCAGCAGCAGCGTCAGCCGCGAACCCGGCCGAGAATCCCGAAATCACGGCTCATAACAGCGTGGTTAGCATAAGCCAGCGAGTCTCATCCTCCCAGTTGATCCACGCCGAAACTGACAAAGAATTCGTGCTCAGAAAGCCTTTTGCGAGTCGGGTGGCAAATCAAAGGTATGGACGTCCACGTCAAAACCAGCTTGGCGCTCTCGAATGGCTACTATTGTGGAAATCTTCATCCTCAGCTGCTGACTTAGTCATCATTAATCCCCCAGACCGACGAGGTTCTCTTTCTTCCCCCGATAGTCGACGCGGCAGAGTCGTCTCCAGCTGCCGCCGCAGAATGCGCTCGAGTTATCCGCAAGTTTCTCAGCAAAGACTACACTTCGAAGCCATCGTGGCAATATAACGCCATGATGCTCGTGAGAATTTTGACGGAAAATCCTGGCGAGACTTTTACGAGAAATCTAGATGACAAATTTGTCGACACCATTCGGACCTTGCTGAAGAGTGTCAAGGATCGGGGTGTGTGGCAAATTCTCATGGAGACATTGGACGACTTTGAATACACCAAGATGAATGATCAGAACTTGGCGCCGCTGATTTTGATGTGGAAGAAGGAAAAAGAAGCTGCGCTGAGCAAACATGGCTCCGTACGTTTTCATATATACGGCTCATTGACCAACACATTGTTCTCGTGCTTACCTTGTTGTGCATGTAACAGGTCCGAGGACCGCCGATTCCGCAGAGACCCAACATGAACATGATGATGGGTCCTCCTCCACAGCTTAACAGGTTTTCTCAAAGCTATTTTGACAAGTCGCATACGAACATTCGCCTGCCCGACGCTGTGGAATTGGCCTCGAGGCTGGAGGAAGCGCGCACGTCGGCCAAGCTTCTGGAACAGGTAGTCATGAATACTCCAGCGGACGAAATGCTGCAAAGCGAGCTCATCAAGGAATTTGCCGATAGATGTTTGAGCGCATCCCGAAGCTTGCAAGGATACATGGTATTAGAGAATCCGGCACCCGACAATGACACAATGGAGAGTTTGATCGATACCAACGAGCAACTCCAGACGGCCTTGAACCAACACCAGCGTGCCGTTTTGAATGCACGCAAGCAGCTGGGGCTTGGCACTCGCCACAGTGAAGATGACTCGCCAGCGGCTCAGTCAGATCATTCGGACAATGATGGTCAACAACGGCTTATCGGCGCTGCTCGTTCCGATGCCATGGCCGATGACATGTGTACAGGTGCACTGGGCGGCGGCGGCAAAGGAAAGCAGACCGAATCATACAAGGTGACAGGAAGCAACGGTCTTGTGGCCGCATCCAGCTCGCGGCATTCACCCAAGGATGAAGGGACCGAGGATCCATTTGCTGATCCGTGTCCCGCTGACGCCAGCAAGACAGAACTGAATCCTGCCTCGACGTTTCAACCTCAATATCCGCATGAGCCGTTTCATCCAGGCTTTAGCGACTTGCACCAGAGCGAGGAGGCGGGACTCGGCAACGGTCCCGGCCGCTCAAGCGTCTATGGCGGGCTGAGCAAGTTGCAGACACCCCATGACAGTCGTCGGACTGTGCCTAAAGACGATGACGATGACGACGACGACATCTATGCAGCCTCACCAAATAGCAAGGGTCCACTCAGCAAGTAATGAGCTGGACCGACGAGGTGAAGGGATGGAGCGGCTGAGCGGGCTGTCTACATGAACGGCGTGCGTGTGCGGAGCTTGTCCTCGTAACCAATCATCGTTTTTTTTCCCTTTTTTTTCCCCTTTCTCAATAACAACCCCATTATTCTTTCAGTGATTCCCCATTGATGTAGTTGTTTGTCCCCTCCCCCGCCCCCATTGTTCCATTGCGCCAGTCATTCTAGCCGCTAGCATTCAGACGACATTGCGATTTTTTTTTGGTTGTTTTTTTCTTTGCAGATAGGCGACGAAGGGTCTACGAGCAAGAAATCACATTAGAAAGATAAATCTTTATACCGAGGCGAAACGGCTTTTTTTTTTGATATACTTGTGCGTGCTCTGCTTTTGGGTGGTAGAGCTGGGCAAAAAGCTGATTTATTTTATTTTTCTATCTAGTATGTATTTATGCGCGCACTTACGCATGTGTATACATACAGTGGGATGACATTAATTTTCGCATTTCGGAAGGTATCTCGAACAATTTTATCTAGTGACCCAACAACTAAGCAGTAGTAATAGGGATTAAACGCACAAAAAAACGCAAAAAAACACAACAAAAATCTAATATTTAAATTTTTTATTGTTTATTTATATTTCTACGTAAATCCCGGTTAATTTGGACAAAGTTGAGATACCTTCCAAAATGCGAAAATTAATGTCATCCCACTGTACATACATATGTATGTATCCTTACCCAAGCTACTACATATGCTTTGACCACCTCATACCGTCCATACACAATGAACCGACATTCGCCGTCCTCAAATGGTTAAATATGGCAGCCCCTGGTCACCATTGCAATTGCAGCGGGACGCCGGGAGCCACCGTCGCGCTCCCGCGCCTGCAGGGTAACATTGAAGAATTTTGACCGATTTCAAATTCAACGTTGGAATTCTTTTCTTCGGCTCAATTTAACGCGCAGCACAGATGTGGCATTTTGTCGACTGGGGGCTCCTTTTTGCTTTTTTTTCTTTCCTTTTTCTTCTGCGTTTCTTCCTCTCTCTTTTCTTTTTATCCTCCCCTCTTTTTATTTCCTTTCTCACCCCCCCCCCCCCCCCCCCCCCCCCCCCCCCTTAACTCGCTGGTAGCCGGGGCATTTCCCCTTCCTTTTCCTGTCTCCCGGATCGCATGTAACATTCCAATCCTGGATCCGGGTTTGACGAGGCGCCACGCGCCCCCTTTTTTGTAAAACCCCGCTGGGGATGAGTGCGTGTGCACAAGGGGGTCGCACGGCGACAGCCGAGCATTCATGTTATCCCGGGAGAAGGACTTTCCCCCTTTTGGAAACGACTATTGGTTCTCAAGATGAGGACGGATTTTTAGGTAAGAAGTAGAGATGCGGTGGGGTGAACAGGGGAGATGAGTTGATTGGATGGAAGAACAAATAGAGTAACGTATACATACAATGTACATATGTACGTATCTACAGTGCTCCCCTTGAATGATTTTACACCACTACATGCCCGCCGCGTCTCCTTACGCCCTATGCCTCTACTACTTAGCACCCTATGACACATAAACCTTAACTAAGGTAGTAAGTCGGGGTCTTGAACTAGTATTCATCCGCGTGGATCAACTAGCTTCCCCGGCCTTCCCTGGAGTAGAGGCGCAAAATCATTCAAGGGCTGTATTGTATAGTGGACAGTTTTTTTTAAGAAAGAAAAATATACAATGAAACATGGGCGCGGCAAAAAAGACAAATCGCATGTCGTGAAAACAAAGCCCCCGTTCCATTTCATTCTTCCCCGCGTGGGATGCTTAGGGTACATCAACGCAGCCAGTCGCAACCCGACGGACACTACCGGTGCTTATGTACTGCTCCATTACTTGATTCATAAGAAGAAAAAGAAAAAAGAGATGAAAAGAAGGTGGATAAAAAGATAAAAAAGGAAAATAGAAAATTTAAGAATAGAAGAACAGGGATGATAAAAGGAAACCCTTGACCTGGGAGTAGGGACCAGACTCGTTCTGGCAGAGAGGAGCACCAGACCGAACGGCCCTTTTTCGTTACGACACGCACGTTACGTTGCGCTTCTGCGTCTTTTAATACTAGCCAGGCTGGATTTCTCTTGGCTCAGCTCAGCTCGGCTTGACCGTGCTGCGAGAAGAGAGAAGAGATGGGACGAGAGATGCGGTTTTGCGCCTGCGCTGCTTGAAGATGCTTGATTGTGCTTGGCTATGCTTTGGGTCCTAGATGCACGGCTTTTGTATGAACATGTATAAATTGCTCTAGATGTATATACAATTCCTTTCTTTCGTTGCCGTCCATTTTCCCACTACATGGGCATAAATTGCGGCAGTAATTTCGTGGTTCAGAACAAGATTCGGAGCATTTTTTTCTTCTTGGTAGTTTCAAAAAAAACAAGACAAAAAACATACACACACAACGCCGAATACGCGCAGAGCAGAACACGTCTTAACACAAACTAGAAGCAGAGAACCCTGTTGTCAGCGCAGACCTCAAAAAGGCGGTTCCATCCTTGTAAAGTTTCGGTCGCGACGACCCCCTTGCGAAGAGAGAGGGGATCATCCGATTGGTGAATCATGTAGCGAGGCTTGGGGTAATGAGGAAGGAAAAAAAAACGTGATTAGCTACCTTGAATCGTGTAGGCTTATGTATATTTTTTTATTTTTTTTTTTCATGTTTAACATTTTTTTTTTCGATCGCCAGCCCCAGCCTGTCTAGCATGCCGATTGGCTTGCTAGGGTGATGATATTTCCGTTTTCGGATTGCTTTGCGAGAGAGGTCAACCATGTTCAGTCGCCCATGTCTGGCTCTTCCATGAGATACATAGGGCAAAGGAGCAGCCACAGCGATTTTCTCATTCACTGCCTTTCGTACGTGTTTTCTTTCTTTCATTTTATTTTGTTTTGGGTTCTACCTCCCCGTCAGATGTGAAGACAATATACGAGCGCGAAAGAAAACGGGCTCTAGTCATGGGCTTTTTTTCTTTTTCTCCGTCCCTCTTTTTACCACTCATCGTGAACGTCTGGGAATGCGAAGGCTGTTTGTGTCTTGGTGGAGAGCAGAAAGAAAAAGAAACGAAGGAAGTAAAGACTTGCAGGGCTAGAACCCGCTTAATGCTGGCAAACAACATGTGTTGTATGCATGTAAGCCTGCCCGCGGCTAAGATGAGGTTGCGCAACGGCCGGCGGAAACTTCAAGCTCCTTTTCCTTGGTAGCTCCCAGGGGCCAAGACTCGGCCAAAATCCACCCCTTTATTTTCATATCTGAGTCGTGTCCATCATAATGGTGCTCTGCTGTCGAGCAGCGCTGCGACTGCGGCTTGTTTCCAGACAATATGAGTAATGGTTGATACCAGACCTGCCTGACATCGATCAGCAGGACGGCGGGCCATCATCATTCGCATAATACATGCATAAGATGACGCTTCTAGATAGCATGACAACATGTTGTACCAACGCAGTAAATGCTCCGAATGTCCGTCCCGACGCAACGGTTTTTTCTACCCCGGTCAAGTCGCCGCCGAAGCCTAGTACGTTTGTCTCCCTCCCTTTCCCTTCCCATCTATTGTGTCGGCCAACAATTCCAAGGCGGCATCCAAATGTGCGCTTCTTTCTTTTTTCTTTTTTCACTTCTTCTTTTCCCTGTCTCTCTGTGTTCTTATAGAAACCGGCCCGAATAACTGCTCAGAGAAAAGACAAGGGGTGGTGAGGAGCGGGGACTCTTCATGTCTGGTCCATCTCAACACCGATTTAAAAGAAATTAAGCATGGCTTTTTTTTCCCCGTCGACGACATTTCTCCACGGCATGTCACTGTGGGTATTTCAGTGCGAACCCACGGATATAACCCGCGGACATAATTCGTTGTTAGAACGCCGTGGCTCCTTTTTATTTATTTTTTACTTTTTTTTTTCAACGTCTTTTAGAGAAATAAACAAACAAAACGGACAAAGAAAAAACACAAACACACAAAAAGATCATATACTCATGCACGGTTCGGTCACTGTCTGTGAAAACCTGCACATAGAATAAAATCCTGCCTCACTTCGCATCGCATTCTTTGTTGCTGTCCTTTTCTTTTTGCACCCCCTTTCAATGCCCAAGGGTATACCATTCGTCGCAAACGCCCGCATTTCACTCAATCCTTCGTTCTATCCGACACCATTACGCCGTTGCCCAGGCCGCTCTGTCCATCAGTCCGCCGCAAAGTGTAGCAGACTTGCCGCGCCGCAATGCCTGCAAAAATTGAGTTATGAGGTGTTGATGTTGGTATTAGAGCAGGTAAGAGAACTTGGATGTATTCTTTTTTCGGTGTAGAAGGGTTTTTTTTTAAACCCCTTTTGATGCGGGCGTCAACTTCCTTCTCTTCCCGTTTTGCTGACAGCAAAACCCTCGGCCACCACTTGCTCCTCTTTATCGCTTTTATTATTAAGCTCCAGATTTTGGATACCAAGTCTATATTCACTGTTCGAGCCGTCTGTCGGTTGTTCGATGCCCTGGCAACGCCCATTGCGTATCAAAGAATTGCTCTCAATGAGATAATCGTGCAGTCGGACCCCGAGGGACGTTTCGCGTCGGCAGTAGAACACATCGCGGCATATACCAATCATGTCACCATCCGAAGTAACCTCATACCCAGCGGCATTAGAAGGATTCTGTCTGGGATAAAGAAATTGTCGTCTGTCACGTAGGTCTTTGGTTCATCCTCATATATACCGGAAAGAAAAGAGGGAAAAGTGAGGGAGAAAAAAAGGAAACAAGAGAAATCATCTTAACATCAAAACAGACTACATTACGTGCAAGATAATGATCAGCAGACGTCGGGGCTCTGGTCTGTTTCCGACATTCTGGACTTTGGACAACTCAATCGCCACAAGACCAAAATATCCATCAGAAATCTTCCGTTGGGTGGTTCTCAGCAAGATCTGTCCCAGTCATTGCTCGATCCCATTCTGACCGAGCATCTCGTATCTCTGCAACTTGCCAAATCCATTCCGCCTCTCACGACCAAAGTTGACACATTAAAGCGTCTTCTGATCCAATGTCCGTCTTTGGATACACTCGAGTATGAAGACTCGGGCCGAGGAACCAGCTTCAGGTTTCAGGCTGGAGAATGCTTGCCGCCTGTGTGCAACCTGGTTTTGAAATCCTATGACTGGGCACACTCAGCTGACGAGGTCGATCGACACTGGAACTTGTCGGAGCTTCGATCACTGGCACTTATTTCAGTGCCCGTCTATAACTTTCTCTGCTCCGTCTCACCAAGAGATCTACGTCGCTTGACATGCCTGCGCGTTCATGATAGTCTGACATCCAGCCTGGACCGGCAAGCAGATGCCACATGGGGGCTGTATTGCCTCGTGAAAGACTATATCGCCGCATTGCATATACTGGATATGACATGCCATACGCGACTATTCCCAATCGATGCCATTATGAATCACGGAGCTTCACTGCGTGAAGTTCATTTCCGAGACCACATCGGCTTCAGCCACGACGACGAAAAGTGTCCAACGCTTTCGCCAAGAGACATCGCCTCACTGGGCCAAAGCCTGCCCCTTGTTCACACGCTCGAACTCGATATGGACGCTGGCATCTGCTCCCCTCTGGAATTCCTGCAGGCCCTATCGACGTTTCCCCTGCTGCAGAACCTGATTCTCCACGTCCAGACGCTTCTGCGGCCCAGCCAAACAGAGGAGGATACAACTCGAGACCGCGACTATGAATCCGCGATGCAGACCTTTTTGTTCCTGCTGCGCCAGCGTGACAGGACCAATCCAGATGTGCCATGGAGGCACATGACCATTAATGTCGGAGGCTGGAGACGCGTCATGCTGAGACGAGTCGGATCTGAATGGAGGAACAAGAATTCTCGAGGCCTTTTTGCTGAGCGGTGCTTCGTTCTGCAGAGAGACGATACCGGCCAGTATTACGTACGAGAAGAGATGTGTCACGATGCACGGCAGTATGTCTCGACGGCACAACTTTAGACGTCTTTTATCGTTCTAGACGGTTTTAGACGGACGGAAGTTTATCACAGGAACCATATTGCAGAGAAGACGATATCGGAGTGAGATATTTCTCTCTAATCAGTCGTTTTTTCTTTAAAGAACAGAGGGACAGGGTAGTTCCGGTAAGATGGAGCCTATCAGGGTTGCCAAATTCATGACTTAAGACGAATGGAAAGACCATTTTTCTCGACATGAACAATACAGGAACAAAGAAGAAAGTGCAAGGCGGGGTTTGCGGGTTAGTGATTTCATAGTGTGCGGTCTCGCCGTAAGAAATACATAAGAACTGAAGTGTTCTGGGAGCAATAGATATATAGAAACTAGTATATAGGCATTGGATTCTACATATTCATCAACGGAAGGAGTGATACGGTGTTTTGTCTCCTTACAACAATCCTTTTCTTGAACAAAATTAAGTAAACAAACAAAAAAAAACTTTACAACTTCTCTACGTTGTTAATACTCTATGTACATATCTGCAAGGACTTGTAGGACATTATGTATCGTGATCACTGTGCCTCGCCTCGACCTTTCTCTTCAATAAGCATTGGAAATGGACGGGGAGGATTTAGTACAGCCATTACGGGAAATAAAGCTGTGATATTCGTTTTCTTTTCTTTGGACTAATTCTTATTTTCAAGTATTCGATCAAATACCTTTTGTCCGAGCTAGATTTGGTTTCATGACCAAGAACACATACTGGGTTCAGACAAGGTGTAACGACTGATGTTTTTTCAGAGACGAAGATATGTTGTTTGGTGCTTTTGTGATTAAATGGCTCCGATTTGATTCCTTGAGGAGAATTCACGATGAGTATGGGATAGTTGTGGGCGGATGTTGGAAGTAAAAAGTGGTTGTGAAATGCTCTATTGTGATATACTGTATTACCATGTACTCTGTTGTAATGTGTTCTACATAGCATAATAATATTTTCGCATACTTGCTTTCGATGAATACTTCTTCCCCCATGAGTACATATGTACGTTGTCTTTGAACCATCTTTCCATGTCTCAATTAACTTTCTTTCGTCCTTAAACGCATTTCCCTGTCTCTAGCTTGAGCACAATTGTACACAAAACACATACATACGCACATACACTCGCAACGGAAATACAAATGTCAAGCACAGCACAGAACACATCGGGGAAAAAACACGCCGTAAGTGTTCGTCTACCGTTTCGTCGACGTCACGACGGCTCCCCAGTAATCGGTGTTTCATCACGGCACACCCCCCCTTCCCGCCTCCCTTTCTCGTGAAAACCCGTTCGCCGTCCAACGTCTTCCCAGTGGCGCTTATGGCCGCGACGCCTCCAAACTCTATCCGTCGCATTGCGAACGTCATTCCCCAATATCCCCCACCCCCTCTCTTGACGATCAAGCCGACCCGGCGAAGCCGTGCTCTGGCAATTTCCAGGCGTCGCCGGAAAACCCGTGAAATGATTCATGGCAATCAAGCTTGGACTTGGTCCAGCACGCCCCCTCTCCCAAACCACATCCCATCCCAGCTCATCCCATCTCCCATCACGACGCTAAAATACTAGTTCATGCTTGGGCTCCCACATCTCGCCCAATGAACCGACGTTTCCGGCCCAGTCTTACTAACCAAACACTTCGTAGCGAATTTTTTTTTAAAAGCTATTTTATTTCCTCTTGCCTTTTTGGTCTCTCTGTTTATAATATAAAACTCTAAAATTACATCTGTTCCTGCCGTTACATCCCTGTTTTTGTTCTCTTTCCTTGTAGTTCACCCCTGTAGCCGGGAATGTGCCCGACGAGACAAAAGAAAAAACTCATCACCCGAGCGTGGAAAAGGCAAAACAGAGGAGGGGGGGGGGGGGGGGGGGGCG
>SRPZ01000455.1:0-17092 GCA_018360255.1 Claviceps maximensis
TAATATAAATAATATTATTAAGCTTATATAATACTTAATTAATATAGTATTAAAATATAGCTAGTATATTAGTTAATTTAAATAGTATTACTAAATATTTATAATGCTTATATCTTATTTAAAAGGTTATTTTTTACTTATTACCTTCTTTAATTTAAATATAATAATAAGCTTCTTTAATATTTAATTTAGATAAAATAGTTATTTTTAATATTTAATCTAAAATTTTTATAATAAATAGTAATAAATATTAATTTTTAACTAAAACTTTATTTAGACTTTAATAATTAATATATAATTAAAGTAATTTATTTTTCTTTAGAATAAATAAGATTAATACCTTTACTAAGCTTTTTAAATATTAAATTTAACTAAGTTTTAGATTTTTATCTAAATATTCTTATAAGCTTTTTAATTCTATTAGTAATAATAAATAAATAAGGCTATATAGTAGTACTATACCTAGTTCTAATTTAATAGTATAATTAATACCTTAATATATAAGTAAACCTTTTATTAATTTAGTTTTAAATATATTTTAAAAACCCTTTAATTTCTTTAGAATAGTACTAAGGATTATAGGTTCCTTTTAAGTATTATTTTTTTTTTTAAATAGTAATAATTCTATATTCTTAAATACTATAAATATATAAGTTAATATAGTAGCCTTTTTTAAGAATTTTTTAGTATTTAATAATATAAAATATTTTTACTTTAAATTAAACTACTACTAATATATAAAGAAATATAGAAAAATATTTAAATTTTTAAGAGTTAGTATTTCTAAAAGAATTAACTTTTCTTTAGTATTAATACTAATATATTATTAAATAACTTCTTTTTATATACCTCTTAAATTAATTAAGAATAGTAGTAGAGTTTATATATTTTATATATATATACTTTTACTATTTACTATTTTAATTAAATACTTATTCCCTTTCTTCTTTTTTAGCCTTTATTTTATAGCTAAGGCTAAACTAATTATATTAATCTTAGTATAAGTATTAAAGTATACTATTATTTTATAGGTTTTTTATACTTAAACTTTAGCTTTAATTTTAAATTAAGGTATTACCCTTAGTAAAGATTTAGTTAAATATTAAATATTATACTTAATCTCTTTTCTTTTTTTAATTTTATTTTTTTCTTTTCTTTAGCTATTATACTTATTACCTTAGCTATAAGCTTTAAATAATTTAGTTAAATATATTCTTCTTTATTATAATAGTAATAAATAACTATTAATTTTTTATTTTTTAATTTTATATATTTATTATTATTTTTCTTAGAGTTATATTTTTCCTAATAATTATTTTATTTTACTAAAGGTACTTAATTACTTATTTTTATTAAACTTTTTACTAACTTTTTCTATTTTTATTATATTTATAAAGCTTTCTAGAAATATATAGCTAATTTTATTATTTCTTCTTATATTTTAGGTATAATAATAGCTAATAATTTAATATAATTATATAGCTTTTTTTTAAAGCTTTATAAAATACTAAAGTACTTTTTATATCTTTAGTTTATAAGGAAAATACTTCTTAAGTAAGTCTAAATAAATATAGAAATCTTAAGAACTTTAAGTCTCTTTTTATTTAGTAATTTCTAATTATTATATTAGCTAAATTTCTTAATTATCTAAATCTTTAATAAGAATATAGATTTATTTAATAAACCTATTCTAATTATTTTTTTAATCTTTTTTCTTATTAGGCTCTTTATTAATAAAGTAGTTTTATTTTAATTAATAGTTAACTTTTATATAATTATATACTAAAATAATTTTCTAATAATCCTTATAATATTATTTTAATGCCCTATTAAATACTCTTTAAAGATTATTAATCTAATTTTCTTATTTTTAAAGGTTAGTATTTAGTCTAAGTTTTTTAATATTATTTACTTTAACTTCTTTTTTTTAACTATTTTAAGAGTTATTAAATAATTAATACTTAGTTTTATATTATAGCTAAGTTTAATAATTTTATAATTCTTTTTATAGTTTATATTTATAAATATAAAGATATTATAATTCTTTAAGCTATATAATTTATTATTAAACTACTTACTTCTTTATTATTATATTTTTAGTAATACTATTACTTTACTATAAATCTTAAAATAATAACTTATTTAGTTATAATATTATATAACTTCTACTATAAAGCTATTAATATAGTCTAACTATAATATCTTCTTAGGTAATTATATAGTAAAAGTCTTAGAATATTATAATAATCTCTTAAATAATAGTAATAATTAGGTAAGAAGATTATAATTAAAATTAAATATAAATTAAATAAGGGATTAGTATTATTATTAAACTAAGACTTACTCTTTTATTCTTAGTTTTTAGAATAGAATGCCTTATTATATATTAAATAGATTTTCCCTTAAATTCCCCTATAATTCTATTATAAATTATAATATTAATTTAGTAGTAAATTAGCTATAAAGATAGGCATAAGCTATAATATACTAATAATAGTCCTAACTACCTTACTAAATTAGTTATAATTCTACCTACTATAGTCTAGTCTAATTCTAGCTTAGACTCTCGGACCTAACTCGTCCCTACTAGTGCGGTCGCAATTAGTTACGCTTCGTTGCGTAATAAGAACTAAGGTAGCTAAGTAAAGGTAATAAATATATAGTATATTAACTAAAGCTTACTTTCTCTAAGTTATATATAGCAATAACTATGCCCTATATAGTTTATAGTAAAGCGTAAGCAAGTTATATATATAGTTATTATAGTTAGTTATATATACGGTCGTTGCCTAACGGTTATGCACATGCATTGTGAGGCTCCTTACAAAAGCTAACTAGTAAAGAGCTAATTAGAACTAACCTTAAATATCCCTATATAGATAGGATCTTAGGAATAATAAACTCCTTTATTATTATAATACTAAAGGACTCTAATAACTCTATATCCTATAGAATTATATTAAGAGCCTTTTCTAGCTAATTTATAATAATACTTACTACTTTAATATAAAAAGAATAGCTAAAAAGCTTATTACTATTTATTTTCTATAAATAAGTAGCTAAATATACTTTTATATAATATACTATAGTATTTATTAAGAAAATATAGTTTTTTACTCTAAGCTACTAAGGGAAATAAGGCTACTTTAAACTAAGCTAATACTTTTTTATAGTATTTTCTTAGATTTTATTATAAATATACTAAAAGTTAGCTTTACTAATATAATATAAGTAGTAAAAGAATTTAATATATATAACTCTTTATACTTAATTAACTACTTTTTTAGTAAAAAAACTATTTTTATTTCTAAAAATAAGGGGTACTTTATAAAAACCTAAGTAAAGCTTTTTTTAAAAGAACTATACCTTATTAACTAAGGTTTACTATAAGAAATTATTAGTAATAAGAACCCTAAATTTATCTTTAATCTCTAAACTATACTATTTTATAAACTTAAAATAAAGTTCTTTATATTTATTATATATTACTTATAAACTAATAAAGTAGCTAAATATAAGAACTAAATAATAATTATTACTATATAGTATTATATAGCTATAAACTCTAATATTCTATAGCTTATAATACTTTTAGCCTTATAATATTACCTTAATAATATAGTTATAGCTTTTATTAATTAGTTACTTAATAAGCTTATTTTAAGCTATAAACTACTATTAATTATAAACCTTCTATAGAACTTTAAGAAGTTTAGCTTTAAAGAGAATAGTGCTAACCTATTAATACTATAAAAGCTATACTAAAGGGAAGTAAAATATACTATTATAATAATAGTAGTGCTTTTAAAGATATAATATAACTCTTATTATAATTTAGTAAATATTAGTATTAAAGATATAGTTTACTTTTAACTCTATTTAAAGTATAAGCTTTTAAATAAACCTAAAAAAAAGTAGTTTTTTTAATAAGCTAAACTATATAAAGTGCTTAAGTAAATTTCTTTACTCTCTTTTTATTTTAATTTTCTACTTACTTTAAGAGTTTATTTAGTAGTATTTATAGCTTATATTTAGAAGCCTTATTAAGGTAAGAACCCTTTTAAAAGGGCTAAAGTATTATTACTATTAATAGACTTAATAAGCTTTAGTAAGGTAAATTACTAAGAAATTAAAAGAATTTAAAGCTATTATATTAAGTTCTTTTAAAAAAAAGATAAGAAGCCCTATATAAACTACCTAGTTTATTAAAAAGGTTTCTTTATAAAAAAAAATTAGTAGATTTCTAAGAATAAAATATATATTAATACTATAGATATAGTTAATATATACTATACTAGAAATACTATTAACTAAAAAGAGAAATACTATAAAAGAGGCCTTATAGTAACTTTTATTTAAAAATATACTTAGCTTTAGCTAGTTTTATATTTAGTTCTATAAATACTTATAAAAAGCTCTTACTAATAGAAAATATTAAATATTTTTAAATTCCTATATACTTATACTTACTAATAGCTATCTTACTTACTATAGCCTTACTAAAATAAGTACCTTTACTTTTTACCTTTTACTTTTAAATACTCTTTTTTTCTTTCTTTCTTACCTTAAAAGCCTCTAAAAATATATTTACTTTCTTACTTACTCTACCCCTTACTTATTACCTTTACTTAGTATATATAAATAAATTACTACTCCTTACTTATAATAAACTATAAGCTACTAATAAAATATATAACCTATAATAAGTAATAGCTACTTAAAATAACCTTTATACTTACTTTAGCTAGTTTACTTATTAGAAATACTCTTAGTATAAGGTTTATAAGTATATACTAGTCTTTCTCCCTTATTTCTATTAAAATACCCTTATTAATCTAGGAAAAGGTTATTAACTTTTAAATAATATTATTTATTAGCTTTAAGTAAAGAGCCTTTACTTTTATAGTATAGAATTTCTAATACTAAAACCTATATTTAAAATAATAAAAAATACCCCTATAAGTAATTTAGTCTCTCCTAATAGCTATACTAATAATTACTTTACCTTAGTTACTTTACTACTTATTAATAGCCTTAGAAACACTATAACTATATATATAATAAACCTAAATATTATAAATAAATTTAGTAGTTAAGAATACTTTTAAGTAACTACCTTACTAAATAACTAGCTTTTTAATACTATTACTACCTTTAAAGAAAGGGCTTATTCTTTTAAAGTAAAATATAGAAGTAAGTTTAAGAAAAAAGGAATTATTAAAATAAATAAGCTATATAAGGTAAGTTATAAAAGCTATAAAGTAGCCCTAAGTAATATAAAGCTAGGCTTATTAATAACTCTATAAAAAAATATAACTCTAAAGAAAACTTTTACCTACCTTTATAACTACTAGCCCCTTTAGTATTTTTATTAATTTAGCTAAGTAAATAGTTATTAGTATAGTTTTAATAACCTTAATAACTTTATTACCTTTAAAGAATAACTTACTAATACTATTATATATATATTTTAATGCTTTTTAAATAATAAGTAAACTATTAATATTAAACTATAAACTATTACTAACTTAGTTTATATTTATAGTAAAGAGTTTTACTATACTAGCACTAGCATTAGCCTAAATAGCATTATAATAAATTTCTTTAATAGCCTTTATACACTTTATATTAAGGTCCTTATAAAGTATATAGCTATTTATAAAGCTATAGACTACCTTTAATAGAATAAATTTAAAAAGAGGTAGTTAAAGGTACTTACTATATATATAGCTAAAGATATACTAAAGACTACTATTACTATTTACCTTTAGAAGGGTAGAACCTATAGTAGTTATAACTAAACTAGCTAGATTTTATTTTATAAGATTTTTATAGCTAAATAGATCTATATTTAATATAGAGGCCTTAATAGCACTCTTAGTAATTTATTTACTATACTTTATATATCCTACCTAGCTAAGGTTTCTAAGAAAAAGAAAGTATTTATTCCTACTAGCCTTAGTAGTAAATTAACTAAGTATATTACTTACTTAAAAGAAGTTACTATAAACCTATAGGCTCTAATAAACTTATAATAAAATAAGACTAGTACACTAACTACTAAGCTATAGACTATTATAACTATTTATAATATTAAGTATAATATAAAAACGCTATCTATTAATAGTAGGATCTATAGGCTTATTAATAAATTTAATGCTTATTTATATAAAATAAATAATACTCTAACTATTATAGTAAAGTTAGTTATAAGCTATAGTAAGGCTATTATTATCCTTACTAATAACTTTATATAAATTTAGTAAAAAGTATTATAGCTTATAAGCTTTTTAGTTTTTAGCTCCTCTTTCTTAGGTAGCTTCTCTATAAGGTCTAGCTTTATTTTAATAAAAAACCCCTTAGTTATTAGTAGTTTTTAGCCTATTAACTAAGGACTTAATTCTAAGTAGCCTCCCCTATCTTTACTAAGTTTAGCGCTAAAATAATAAAAGGCTACCCCTTTAATATAAAATAATACTCTTACTATACTTACTAAATTAATATAGGTATTAATAAGTAAAGGTAATAAGGGTTTTTACTAGTTCTAAGTATAGTAATAAATACTTTACTACTTTTATATAAAGAAATAGCTATAATATTCTAAATATTACTATAAGTAAGCTTAGTTATATTTATTTTTATACTAAGAAAAGCTTACCTTTACTTTAGTTTATTCCCTATTATTTTTACTTTTCCTTTATTATACTAAGGGTATTTTCTTAATAACTATAGAAAAGAGATATAGAAAAACTTACTAAATATAAATAATTAGTTTTATAATAAGGAAAGGATATAAGAATTATAGAAGACTTAAGAACTCTTAGTAAAATCCTTTATAACTAGCTTTATCTTCTAAATATAGGGAACTTATTATTACTTTACTTAACTATAAAGTTATATATAACCTTAGTACTATAAGTAAATACTTATAGTAAAGCTTATAAGAATCTAAGTAACTTAGTAAGAATCTATACTTATATATATAGGCCCTAATATATTAGCCTTTTAGCTATTATAGTTAGCTATAACTACTTAGTAGCCTTAAGGCCTTATATCTTACTATACTAGAATGCCCTTCTTTATATTTCTTCTTTATTATAATCTTAATATAGGTATAATACTACTATTAATTATTATTACTTTTTAGCTAAGTTTATTATAATACCTCTTTTATAGTAGAATTTATACTACTAAAAGTATAATACTATAAACTACTAAAAGCACTGCTATAAGCTATGGAAATATTCTATAGTAGTTAAAGAATTATAGTCTTACTATTAGTTATAATAATATTCTTACCTAGCTTAATAAATATAATAATTTAAAATATAAGGTAGTATATAGAAATATTACTCTTATTAAAAGAATAAGTATAACTAAAATAAGTATTTTTAAGCTATATTACTAGAAAGATAGAACCTATATTATATTAAGTAGTATTAAAAGGCACTTCCTTCTTTATAAGCTTTATTAGCTACTAAGTAGTATTTATAGTCCTATTAATATAGCTATACTAGGAAATAGGCTAGTAATTAACCCTTTATTTATAGATATTACTAGGTATAGAGTAAAGCTTAGCCTAAATGCCCTAACCTAGCTAAAAGAGAAACTATATACTATAATTAATATAGTTTTTACTTACTTTAACCTCTAGAACTATATTAATGCTAGGATTTTCTATATAAGAGAATACTATAGCTCTAAGCTATTATTATATATATAAAACTTTATAGAGTAGTAGTTTCTTAATTACTTTATTAAACTAACTAAGGGTATAGAAAATACCTTTTAGCTATTAACTATTTTAATATATTATTACTAAATTAATATAAGCTATAGCATTTTTATATACTATTAATTATATAACCCTAATATCTAAGCTTATATAGCTAATATTTAATAGTATACTCTTAAATATTTTACTTTATACCTTTAAATCCTAACCTCCCCTTTATATAAAACCTTTAATAAAATAAATTAAGACTATACCTTTTATAGCTATACTACTTACTAATATATAAAGATCTAGAATACTATAAATAAAATATAAGGTAACTCTATATACTAAGATATATAGAAAGGTAAATACTAGTATTTATAAGACCTTAAAACTCATACTATATAGGTAGTTTTAATATATAAAGAATAGGAAGTTTTTAAAGCTATATTTAATAAAAATATACTACTTAATCTTATAACTAATATTAACTATATAATAAATAATATCTATAGGCTAGACTATAGAGATAGCCTTAGTTATAACTAGGGGCTAACTAAGAATAATAAGTTTATAGGTAATATAACTAACCTAAATAATATTAATATTAACCCTAATAGTAATATAGACTTTAGTAAAGATATAGAAAGTAATAATAATAGTAGTAAAAGTAATAGTAATATCTTAGGGGTTTCTAGGGACTAAAACTAAGTCTCTCTCTCTTTTTCTTATATACTTAAGTTTTCTTTTATATATCTTAGCCTAAAATAGGCATTTTATTTTCTATATAGAGAGAACCTATTATAGTTCTAGTATATATAGAAACCTATCTAATAAAGGAGGGTTTCTTATATTAAAGATAAAAGAAGTATTATCTTTAACCTAATTATTATATGCTAGAAGACGCATGTAAGAGGTTAGCACTTATATAATAGGCATAGTGCTTTATAAGGTTATAAGAAGGGATAATACTTAAGTTATAGTTAGGTAGTTAAGTATATATTAAATTAAAGATAATTCTTTTAAATTATTAAAAAAGGGAACCCTCTCTTAAGGGGTAGGTTTCTTTATAAAGTAAACTATAATAGGTTCTCTTATACTAAAAGATATTTACTTATTTTAAGTAGAAATATAAAAAAAAAGAATAAAAATAAGAGAGTGCTATAATTATTATATATATAGTATATAAATAGTATTATTATTACTTATAGTATAATAGAAAGAAAAAGAAAGTATAATAGTTATATAGCACTTAATATATATATAGTATATTAATATTAGTGCTATTATAGTAAATAAAGAAAAAGAAAAGGGGAAATTGTTACAATAGTCTCTTAGATAACAGTGATAATTAGGTAAGAAGATTATAGTTAGAATTAAATATAAATTAAATAAGGGACTAGTATTATTACTAAACTAAGACTTACCTCTTTATCTCTTTTCCCTAGAATAGAATGCCTTATTTATAAATAGGATTCCTTTTTAATTTCCCTTATAATTCTATTATAAATTATATATTAATTTAGTAGTAAATTTACTATAAAGTATAGTATAATCTATAATACTTTAATAATAGTTACTAACTACTTTACTTTATTAGTCCTAATTTTACCTACTATAATTTAGCTTAATTCTAGCTAGATTCTTAGTTTAGAGTTATCTCTACTATAATAGTTATAATTAATTATACTTTATTATATAATAATTATTCCCCCTTTAATTAGACTTTAGCTTAAAGTTAATATTATAAAAGTAGGGTTTAGTTATATAAATAAAGGCTAGATTTATATAATATTTACCTATATAACTCTTCTAATTTTATATACCTTTACTTTTTTCTATATTATATTTATTAACTTTTACTATAATTTTATTAATTACTTTTATTAATAGCCTATTTTTAATTTATTTATTTGCTTTTTTATAATAAATATACCTAAAGAAAGTAATAAAGTTTAGTAAACTCTAATTATAAAATCTTTAAATAGTTTTATTTAATAAGCTAATTTTATTATTTTCTTTTAAAAGATTATATAGATAAATAAATTATCTTTACTATATTTAACTTTTCCTTATAAACTAAAAGAATTAAATATATTTTTATAATAATAGTATTATTTAAATCTAAGTTAATTCTTTATAAAGAACCACTAAATTAGTTTTATAATATTTAATAAAATATTACTTATTATATTATTTATAAAAATAAAGACTATAATATTAGTTAAGTATAAAATTATAATGCCCTTTATAGAAGAAAAGGCTATATTTATAATAATAAAATTTACCTTATTTTCCTAAAGACTTTTATTTTTATATAAATATAAGTAAAAAAAAATAAGTCCTTTTAATTAAAAAGGTAAGAAAATAGTTTTAAATCTTACTAAGAGTAGTAAAGACTTTAATAATAATAAGTTAATAATCTTTAGTAAGATATTTAATAGAATTATTACTAAAAATATAGCTAATAGTAAATATCTTTTTAGTTTACTTTTACTATATTTTAGGCCTATATTTAACTTTAAGTTATTTAAGAAGTCTTTAGAAAAAACTACTTCTAAAAAGTTAGGTATTAAAAACCTTATAATATTTAGTATAAAAATATATATAATAATAAGTATTTTTATTTCTTTTAAAAAGAAAAAGAATATTTATAATTAAGTATATATTATTTCTATAAATAACTTAATTATAGTATAATAAGATAAGTATCTTTACTATATTAAGACTTTTCTTAAGCTTTTAAAAAATACTATTAAAAATAAGATAATTTAGGTTTTTTACTTAAAGTATAAGGATATACTTAATAGTAATAAATGCTCTATTTATACTAAGAAAGGATTATACTATAATCTAATATATATTCCTATAATATTATTCTTTAATTTAAAGCTAATTATTATTTTTTTAGATATTTTTCTTACTTAATATTTATTATAATGATTTTCTTATAATTTATAACTAAGTCTTAAAGAGTTTATTTATTAAGAGTAAAAAAAAGAATAAGCTTAGATTATAAGGGTTTTTTTATAAGCTATATAATATATACTAAACTTTTATTTAGGCTTATTTAAATAAGTATTATTTTTCCTTAAATAAAAATATAGTAAAGTTAGAGTATTACTTAGCTTATAAAACTATATATAATAGTTAGATTAAAATATATAAATTGCTTTATTTAATAACTTATAGTAAAAAGGTATATAATATAAGCTAGTTTTAATGCCTAAATTATAACTAATTTAATTAATAGTTTAAGGTAACTTATAAAAGACTATATAAGGACTAATGCCCTTACCCTACTAGTAATAATTCTACTTTATATACTTATTATATTATAGTTTAAAATTTTATTTTAAAAATTTATAACTATTATTGTTGGTATTCCTAAGGATTTGCTAGATATTTATCGATAGGAATACATAGTCTTTATATATAAGATCCAGATCACTAGGCAGGGCTATAATTATTATAAAAGGGTCTAATTTCTATAATAATCTATAGTATCTAATAAGGCTTTTTATAGCTATAGAAGGCCTTATAAAATACCGTTAGAAATGCCGCTTAAGGTAGTGAAAACTCTGCATTCTAATTGACTAATTAGATATGCTGGATTCCTAGGTTGCCCTATAGTAGAATCCAGTTATTTCTAGTAGTTCTAGGCATTATTAGTTAGCCTAGATTATGTAGCAATTCTAATACTTAGAATTCTCTCTTTTTATAAAAAGAGAGGAATTACTTATAATTACTATATATTCCTATATTAAACTTATAGTTAATTATCTAATTAAATGCTTAGCTATAAGTATTTTAGTTTAGTCTCTCTATATATTCCTATCTTTTCTCTATTTACTTTACCTACCCTTTTATATAAATTATAGCTCTATTTTTATTAATAAACACCTTAAGGGCCTAATTTAGAGATAATTTTATTATAGTATCTATAATATTATTATTACTATTAATCTATCTAATCTCTTTAATTTCCCTCCTTTTATATAATTAATATAATGCTATAATATTAATTATTAGCCTTTTCTCTTTTATTATACTAAGCTTTATAATATATTTATATAGTAAAAAAGAGTCTATATAAATAATTATTAGTATTAGTAAATTCTATAATTTTTATATAATAGTCTGTAGTATTATACTTATTATATAAATAATATTAGTGCCTTAGACTATACTATATAGCTTAGAGGTAAGAGCGCTCCTTATAATTCTTTTACTTTTTATAGAGCTATATATTATAATATTGCCTTTTAGCATAAATTCTACCTTATTCCTCTTCTCTTTATTACTAAGGATAATTATATATTCTATTTATAAGCTTAAGTCCTTATTATTTATAAAGAAACTATTTATAAAGATATAAAGGGTAGCAGTAATAAGGTTAAGTAAAATATACCTTAATTTATAATTATAATGCTATATTTACTATTAAATCCTCTTATTTAATCTAATTATATTAGATTTATTAGGATTTTAGGCCTAAGTAGCAATAAAGAGGTTAAATGCAGCCTCTAGTTAATAAACTAATAATATATATATACCTTATGCTCTTTACTTAATATATTGCTACTTTATAGTTAGCTTACTAGGGTTAATAACTTTAAGCTTCTTACTTTAACCTTTTTAATAGAGTTTAATATAATTTCTATTAAGTTTATATAAAATATAACTATTAAAGATTAGGGGTTTTATTAGTATTAGAATTTGCTTTAGTTTTACTAAAAATCCTACTTTCTTTAACTTAGTCTCCTTAGTTTTAAAAAACTTTTTATTACTAAGACTAAGGGTATTATCTATTTATATACTAATTATACTAAAGTATTTAATTATTTTAAAAGCTATTAGGAAATAGGGGTTATATATAGAAGTAATTATTATTAGCTTCTTATAATAATAGTAGAAGTATATTGCCTACTAATAGGTGCTAGCTTCTATAATACTATAGAGGGGTTTAATTACCTCTATAATTGTATTCTTTAGGTATAAATGCGTAATTTATACTAGTAATTTTATAATTATTAAGCGGTTTAGTAAGGTTTCTAACTAAATATATACTTATATAATATCTTATAGCTATAGAAAAATACAGTTCTTAGCTAAAGAAGGGGCTAAAGTAATAATTAGTCTTTAGCTTACACATTAAATTATTAGGAATTATATTAGAATCCACGCTTTTTTAACGTTACTATACCCTTATATTATAAGTCTTAATTTTTTATAAGGCTTAGAAGTGCCTTTCCCCTTAACTTCTCTTACTATTTAAAAATAGAAAAGCTATTAGTTTTTATACTCTTTCTTATTATAAATAATAAATTTAAAGATATCTCTAGCTAGTAAAGCCTTAATTTCTATTTAATTAGATGCTTTAAAAGGTTCTCTATTAATAGTAATTATCCCTTATTTTTAAAGGTTAACTACTAGTTCCTAGTTACTTTTTTCCTTTACTATAAGAAAGCTTATAATACTAAGCTCCTTATTATTATTATTAGTTTCCTCTTTAATTCCTCTATCCTTATAGCTTAGAATTAGGGGGTGCTTCTAGGGTTATTCTTATTTATAATATTCTAGTTATATAGGCAATTAGCCCTAATTTTTATTAGTATTCTTAATTTCCTCCTCTTCTTTATAGTTTTCTATAATTACTTCTTCTTCTATATTATAATAATAGGGCTTAACTACTATTAACTAGAATTTTATTAAACTATAAGGTAAATCTAAGGTATAGGTCTTATAATTAGATAAAAGCAACCTATATAGACCTTACTAACCTTCTTTTTTACGCTAAATATAGACTTTTAATTATAGTAAAAGTATATATAATAGTAAGGTATTTAGGCTATTCTATATATTTAGTATATTAGTTACTTACCTCCTTATAAGGTAATGCTAAGCTTTATTAGTAGCTTTCCTTAATAAAGCTACTCTTTATACTACTAATAAACTTAAGGGAGAATTATTTAATATCTATAGATATACTCTAAATATAAGCAAAGTTAGTATAAGACTATTAAGTCTAGTGAAATTATTAATAGCTTTAATAGCTATCTATAGTCTTTAGGGAGGTATAAGGCAGTCTCCTACCTTATTTTTAATAATATTATATACTCTTTAGAGTAGAATATAATATTTTTTAACCTTTCTAATACTATTATATACTTTAATAGGAACCTCTTCTATATTAATAGCTATTTAGTGTATAATATACTAGAATTCTATAGAAGTAAAGTTCTTTTTAGTATTATAAATAATATTATTTAAAGGGCCTAAATAACTATTAATCTAGTACTCCTTTAGTGTATTCTATATATTATAGGCTTTCTACTTTTAGGGCTTAAGGAAGCGCATAGCTTAGAATGCAGTTACTGCATTAATTATATATAGCATAGGTTTATTATTAATTTAGAGAA
Source organism: Claviceps maximensis (assembly GCA_018360255.1). Lineage (NCBI taxonomy): Eukaryota > Fungi > Ascomycota > Sordariomycetes > Hypocreales > Clavicipitaceae > Claviceps > Claviceps maximensis. The sequence continues at coordinate 14,140 of SRPZ01000455.1, forward strand.
TATTAATAATAATCTTATAGTTAAAGTCTATATTATCTTTAAGGGTAAACTTAAACCTTCCTAGGGCTTTACTATAGATTTAATATTAATAGTATTTATAAGATAATCTCTTAATTATCCTATAGAATACTAACTTACTAGCTCTTATTAAAAGCTTTATAAGTTATATAACTAAGGAATGGCTAAATTATTAATAAAGCTAATAGATTTTAGCTTCTAAGAGGTAGAAAGTAGTAGCTTTATCTACCTATAAAGTCTACTAAGGATATCTCTATTTCTATATAATAGGAACCTTCTTTTTGCCTTAAATTAGCATATTCTTAAAGTTATTAAGCTTTATATTTATCTAATCTATATTTAATATATAGAATAAGAATAGTATAGCTATATTAAGAATATAGAAATTAATAGCTCTAAATAGTATAGGAACTCTTAAGATTTCTAAGAAAGTCACTAAACTAGCGCTAAAGTTAACTCTATATTAGTTAGTAGGTTTAATCTTAAAATATAGCATTAGCTTCTATAAAGTAGCAGCTTACTATATTCCTACTATTAAAATCCTAGCTGCTCTAGTATTTAGTATAATTCTATAAAAAATATTACTAGAATATTAGTTTTTTATAATAAAATAATTTATCTTAGGAGATTCTACCTATAGTATAGGGTTAGTACTAAATTTCTTATAGTTAGCTATATTATTTTTAAGTATTTATAAAAGGGACTTTACCTAAGATAGTAATAATTTCTTATAGAAATCTACCTAATTAAATAGTCTAGGTAGATTTAATAGCAATTATATAAAGAATTATATATATATTAGCTTAGGAGTTAAGGTATTATTTAAAGCTTCTATAATAAAGGTATTAGCTACCTTCTAAGCTAAGTAGTTATTATTAATAGCGCTAAAGGCCTTAGGTTTTCCCTTAAATTTAAGTAAAAATGCATTAAATCTACGTTTAAAGGGTATACCCTTATAGTTTTTACTTTACTACTATAAGTCTTTAGCTTTCTATTATTTTTACTTTATATAAGATATTAACTAATATCCTTCCTTATAGTATATAAAGCACTTATAAGAAAATTACATTTTTTATTATATTTAGCTGCTTAGGCACTAATTAAATAATTGCTTATAGCATTAATCTATAAATATTATCTTATTTATTACTTCCTTTAGTTATTATATAGAAGCTATATACTAAGATATTATAATTAATTCTTTAGTATATAGGTACTTTTAAAGGTCTCTAATAACTTCTTTATAGGTTAGAGTAAGGTTAAATACTATAAGTTTATATTCTAGTATACTACTAATAGCAGTAATTAGTTATTACTAAAGTTTAGTATTTATTATAGAAGCTATAAAGATTCTATAATAGATTTAGTAAAGCTAGTTAAGCATTAGGTTAAGGCATTAAAGCTTAGTTTTCTTAGGGTTCTTAGCAATTATTTTATAAAGAGAAATACTATTTTATTTAATACAATAAAACTACTAATTACTCTTAGTTTTAAAGTAGTTTCTAATAGCATTAGTAAGTTCTTTAATTATTAGCTCTTTTTTAGTAAGTTTATTAAAATAATAGGTAAGGGTATTTTTTTTTAGTATAATTAGAAATACTCTTACCTATAGTGTCTTTAAAATATTATTTTATATACATTAGTCTTTAAAGATATTTATCTTTAATATAATAAAGTTATATAATTTTCCACTATATTTCTTATTAACTATATAGCTTTTATTAATTTCTCTAAGAATATAACGTATTTAGTTATTAGTTATTGCTATTATTATTATTAGTAGTAGTAATAACTTAGTTTTCTACGTATTCTATTGCTAATAGATTAGCAGTATAATTAACCTATTTTCTTTTAGTATTTACTAATTAATTAATTAAATACTATAGATTAGGCTTAATAGTTATAGGGCTATAGGAATTATAGGTTTTAGTTAATAGTAAGCAGCTTAACTAGAGAACTAGGTCTTAATTTACTTTTTATTAGCCTTAATAAGTTTAGTAAGTATAGTAGCTATATAGAGGCTATAGGTAATTCTAATAGGTATATTATTTTTAATAAGGAAGTCTTAGAAATCCTTTCTTAAGAGGGTATAAATCTTACTAAAGTCTTTAGTAGTCTATCCTTTAAAGTCTTTATAGAATGTATTATATAACTTTAGACCTTTCTATTTAAATATACTATAGTAATTAAATATATATACTATTTAATTAGTAATATATTATAGATTATCTTATTAGCTTAGGTTATTTTCTATATATTTTTCCTATTCTAATATAAGATTCCTTAAGTATTTTTAAAGAATTAAAGGAAGGGACTCTAGTAAGATTTACACTTATAGTACTTATAGTAAAGCAGTATTAATACTACTTTAATAGAGGTTTCTAGTTATATCTTAGAAGTCCTTATTACTTCTATAATATAATATCTTAGTAATTAGATATTCTATAGGGTTTTAATAGGCTTTAGTTAAAATATTGCATTTTAGTCTAGTAATCCCTATATAAGCTTTAATATAATAAAGGGTTAGTTAGTTAAATAAATAATAGTTTTCCTATAGATAATAGTGTAAATTATAATAGAATTATCTTAGAATCTCCTAACTAGGAAGATAGAATTAAATATATTAATATTTTCTAGGAGCCTTAAAGCTAGTTAGTATAATAACCTTTTAATAGGTTATTTAATAAGAATTACTTCTTTTAGCATAAAATTTCCCTATTTAGCATAGATAGAAATTCACCTCTTCTTATAAATTCCTTATAAATCTATAGAATAATATATCTAAAGAATAAATATAACCTATTAATTAGTATTAGTATTTCTAAGGATTTGCTAGATATTTATTAATAGAAATATATAGTCTTTATATATAAGATCTAGATTACTAGGTAGGGCTATAATTATTATAAAAGGGTCTAATTTCTATAATAATCTA
>SRPZ01000456.1:0-16949 GCA_018360255.1 Claviceps maximensis
TTTTTTTTAGCCCCTATTTTATAGCTAAGGCTAAACTAATTATATTAATCTTAATATAAGTATTTAAATATACTTTTATTTTATAAGTTCTTTATACTTAAACTATAGCTTTAATCTTAAATTAAGATACTACCCTTAGTAGTATTTTAGTTAAGTATTAGATATTATACTTAATCTCTTTTCTTTTTCTAATTTTATTTTTTTATTCTCTTTAGCTATTATACTTACTATCTTTACTATAAGTTTTAAATAATTAAATTAAATATATCTCTCTTTATTATAATAATAATAAGTAATAGTTATTTTATTATTTTTCTTCTTTAAATACTTATTATTAGTCTTTTTTAAATTATACTTTTCCTAGTATTCTCTAGTGTTTTAATCCTTCTTAGAATTATAGTATTTACCTTAGTAGTTATTTCTTTTTATAAGAGGTGCTTAACTACTTATTCTTATTAAACTCTTTACTAATCTCTTATATTTTTACTATACCTATAAAGCTTTTTAAAAATATATAGCTAATTTTACTATTTTTTCTTAAGTTTCTAGTATAATTATAGCTAATAATTTAATATAATTATATAGCTTTTCTTAAAGTTTTATAAAATACTAAAGTACTCTTTATATTTCTAGTTTTTATAGAAAATGCTTTTTAAGTAAGTCTAAATAAATATAAAAATCTTTAAAACTCTAAGTCTTTTTTTATTTAGTAATTTTAATTTATTAAGCTAATTAAACCTTTTAATTACCTAAATCTTTAATAAGTATATAGGTCTATTTAATAAACCTATTTTAATTATTTTTTTAATCTTCTTTTTTCTTAAATTCTTTATTAATAAAGTAATTTTATCTTAATTAATAATTAACTTCTATATAGTTATATATTAGGATAATCTTTTAATAATCCTTATAGTATTACTTAAGTGCTTTATTAAATACTCTTTAAAGATTATTAATCTAATTTTCTTATTTTTAAAGGTTAGTATTTAGACTAAGTTTTTCTATATTACTTACTTTAATTTCCTTTTCTTAACTACTTTATTAGTTATTAAATAATTATTACTTACTTTTATATTATACTAAAGCTTAATAACTCTATAGTTTTTTTTAAAGCTTATATTTATAAATATAAAGGCATTATAATTCTTTAAGCTATATAATTTATTATTAAACTACTTATTCTTTTATTATTATTTCTTTAGTAGTACTTCTACTTTACTATAAATCTTAAAATAATAATTTATTTAGTTATAATATTATATAACTTCTACTATAAAGCTATTAATATAGTCTAACTATAATATCTTCTTAGGTAATTATATAGTAGAAGTCTTAGAATATTATAATAATCTTTTAAATAATAGTAATAATTAAGTAAAAAGATTATAGTTAGAATTAAATATAAATTAAATAAGAGACTAGTATTATTACTAGACTAAGACTTACCCCTTTTATTCTCTTTTTCTAGAATAGAATGCCTTATTTATAGATAGAATTTCCTATTAATTTCCCTTATAATTCTATTATAAATTATATATTAATTTAGTAGTAAATTTACTATAAAGTATAGCATAATCTATAATACTTTAATAATAGTCCCTAACTACCTTACTATATTAGTTATAATTCTGCCCACTAAAGCCTAGCCTAATTCTAGCTAGACTCTTGGATTAGATTTATCCCCACTATTCCTTTTGCAGTTAGTCACGCTTCGTTGTGTAACACTAAAGAAAAAGAAGGGAAATAAATATTTAATTAAGATAGTAAATAGTAAAAGCATATATATAAGAGATATATAGACACTACTATTACTTTTAATTAATTTAAGAGAAATATAAAAAGAAGTTATTTAATAATATATTAGTATTAATACTAAAGAAGAGTTAATTCTTTTAGGAATACTAACTCTTAAGAATTTAGATATTTTCCTATACTTCTTTATATATTAGTAGTGGTTTAATCTAAAGTAAAAACATTTTACATTATTAAACGCTATAAAATTCTTAAAAAAAGCCACTATATTAACTTATATATTTATAATATTTAAAAATATAAAACTACTACTATTTAAAAAAAAAGATAATACTTAAAAAGAACTTATATTCCTTAGTATTATTTTAAAGGAATTAAAGAATTTTTAAGATATATTTAAGACTAAATTAGTAAAAGATTTACTAGTATATTAAGGCACTAACTATGCTATTAAACTAGAACTAAGTATAATATTATTATATAGTTCTATTTACTTATTATTACTAATAAAACTAAAAAGCTTATAAAAATATTTAGATAAAAATCTAAAACTTAGTTAAATTTAATATTTAAAAAGCCTAGTAAGGGCATTAATTTTATTTATTTTAAAGAATAATAGATTAATTTAATTATATATTAATTATTAAGATCTAAATAAAGTTTTAGTAAAAAATTAATACCTATTACTGCTTATTATAGAAATTTTAAACTAAATATTAGAAGTAACTATTTTATTTAAATTAAATATTAAAAAAGCTTACTATTATATTTAAATTAAAAAAGGTAATAAGTAGAAAATAGCTTTTTAAATAAGATATAGGCACTATAAATATTTAGTAATACTATTTAAATTAACTAATATACTAGCTATATTTTAGCATTATATTAATTAAGTGCTATATAGGCTTAATAATATTATTTATATTATTTATTTAGATAATATTTTAGTATTTTCTAAAATATAAGAAGAATATACTTAATATTTAAAATAGGTCCTTAAATAATTATATAATACTAATCTATATATTTATAAATTAAAGTATAAGTTCTATAAAAAATAGATTAAATTCCTTAAATTTATATTATTAAAAGATAGAGTTAAAATAAATAAAAAGTATATAACTATTATTATATAATAGCCTAAACTAAGGATATTTTAAGATATTTAAGTCTTTCTTAGGTTTTATAATTTCTACTAATACTTTATTTAAGAATATTTATTAATTACTACTCTTTTAATAATATTATTAAAAGAAAGTAAAAATAGTAAAAAACTAGGGTCTATAGAACTTAATAATTAAGAATAAATTATATTTAAAACTCTTAAAAAAGCATTTATATAAGCACCCTTATTATATTATTTTAATCCTAAAGCTAATATTTAAATTAAAACTAATATATTAAATTTTACTATTTTTAGTATTTTATTATAGCTTAATTTAAAAGGAAAATACTACTTTATTGCTTTTTAGTTAAGAAAATTATAATTTATAGAAGTATAATATAGTATACTAAACTAAGAAATATTAGTAATTATTAAATTATTTTAATATTAAAGATACTATATTAAAAATACTCTAAATAAAATTAAGGTTTTATTAAATTATTTAAACTTATAATTATTTATAAAAATACCTAAATTAAATAAATATTAGTTATATTAATATATATTTCTTACTCTATATAACTTTATAATTAAGTATTAAAAGGATATATTAAATCTAGTAAATATACTATTAAAATAACCTAATTATTATATAAAAAAAGAAGAAAATTAAAATAATTTTATTTAAAAGCTTTAAAAAAAGATTACTTAAGTTAATATAACTATATATAGTAAAAAACTAAATAAAAACTTAAAATCCCTAAAGAAATAAAGAAGAACCTTTATTAAAAAAGATTTAGTAAAGAAGTTAGGCTTATTATTTACTTCTAACTAAATTATAGTTAAAATAGTAAAAAAGAATAAAAATCTATATTACTAAAATAATAGAAAATTACTATTAGAAATAGTCTTTATTATATAAGAGGTAAATATATAGACCTAAGAGAAAATAAAGAATCTCTATAGCTACTAAAAGTAAAATTAATTATTAAATTAATAAAGTATCTTAAGATATTAGAAGTAGATATTTATTCCTAATTTAGAAGTTTTAAAAAATCTTATTTTCTAAATCTATTATAATAATCTACTAGTAGAATATTTTAATACTAAATAAACTTCTAAACTTATAAAAAGAAAGTTTTATTAGCTAAAAATTAATATTAAAGTTAAAAAATATATTTAATTATATATAATTTACTAAAGAATAATAATACTATAATATAGGCTATATAAAAAGCTTTAAAACCTTTTAAGGCTAAAAAAACTATAAATAGAAATTTCTATAGATTTTATTATAGGTCTTTCTTAAACTATATAAAAGAAAGACCTTATAAATATAATTTTAGTTATAGTTAATTAATATATAAAATATATAGTATTCTTACTAATATTATATATAATTACTATAAGTAACCTTATAGAATTATTCTATAAGAAAATAAAGTTAATATTTAGTATATTAATAGGTATAGTTTTTAATTAAGAAATACTATTTACTAGTAATTTCTAGTTAGACCTTTGCTTTATATCTAAAGTTAAGCATTAATTATTTACTACTTTTTACCCTTAAATAAATAAATAAATAAAGTAAGTAAACTAAATATTAGAATATTATCTATATATTTTTATAATAAATAATAAATATATATAGCCTATACTTTTAAAAATAGTGTAATTTATATATAATAATATAAAAAATATAACTATAAAAGAAAGCCTAAATATAGCTTTAATAGGCTACTATTTAATATTTTAATTAATTAAGAATAACTTTATTAAAGGGAGGGTATTTAAAGTAAGGTAATATATTAAAAAGCTATAAGCACTTTAATAATAATTAAAAGTATAATAAGTATAAAGTATTAAGTTTTAGTTAAAATATTTTAATAAAAAATATTAAGAATTCTTATTTAAAAGAGAAGACCTTATAGCTTTAAGTATAAAAAATCTTTAATTTAAATAAAATTAAAAGCTATTACTTAGGTATTTAGAATCTTTTTAAGTTCTAGAAAAAATTAGTTAATAAGCTTATAAACTTACTTTACTAAATTAATTATTCTAAATATATAATATATTTTATATAAGTTTACTTAAAAAATAGAACTTAAAAGATATTAGTAAATAAGCTAAATTACCTATACTAAAACTTAATAATAACTCTAATAAATAGAAAGTTAATAAAGTAAAAGTATATTGCTTTTTAAAATAAGAATTATACTATTTAGTAAAGTAAAAGGAATAGCCTTTTAAATATAATTTATAATTAAATACCTAAGTATTATAGAATATACCTTAATTAATTAAAGAATATTATTATATATTAAGTAAAAAGAAATATAAAAAGATTATTATAAAACCTAAAAAATAAAGTAAATTAAAGAAGAATATAAATTAATAATTAAGTAAAGTAATAGTATATTATATTTATAAAAATCTATTTATTTAGTCTATAAAGGTATTATAAAAAATTATATATAAAGTTTTAACTATTTTTTCTTAGGCTTTTTCTTCTATATTCTTATAGACCTATAAAATAAATATATTTATAGTAGTATAGAAAGCATAAATTATAGAACTATTAGTAGTAGAATAAGGCTAGTAATCCTTATTTAATTATTTCCTACTAGCATTAGATTAGAATAATTAAATTAGTTATAATTTAAAATAAAAAAGAAAAGGAAAGAGAAAGATAAAAAATACTTACTTTTTTACTATATATAATTAAAAACATAGCCTTATATATATAAATATAACTACTATATAATTCTTTATATACTTTATATTAAGCTAATTTAATAATATTCCTATATAGGGAAAAATAGTACTTCTCTAAATAAGCCTAGACTAAAGACTAATATATAATATAAAGATTAGTAAAAATTACCTATAGTATAAAAGCAGTTTTAGGATTATTAAGGTTCTAATTTAAGGCTAAAATATTAAGAACCTAAGTATAAGTAGTAAAGAAATTATTATAGTAAATAGTAATTAAAAGAGGTATTTATAATTAATTAGTAAAAGAAGTATATATAAATATATAAAAAAGAGAAAAACTTACTATATTATAGTATAAGCCTTTTTTAGTGTAAAAATAGTATTTAGTGCTCTTAGGTATATCTTTATAGCTAAGGTAAAAGTTAAAAAGCTTCTTTAATTTAACTATATTTTTTAATATATTAAGCTCTAATTTTATATAGTAGAGATATACTTTATTTTATAGGGAAATTAAAGTATTAGTAAAAATCTATTTTACCTACTTATAAATATTCTTCTTAGGTAATACTAACCTAGATTTTAGGCTAGTAGCTTTAGTTATACTATAAGTCTAAATATTTAGTATTAATATCTTTTTTCTATCCTTTTTTATTAATTTTATAAATAATTTAAAATTATAGACTAGGGTCTTAATTCTAAGAGAAGATAGTATAGATAAATTATTTACCTTATCCTTAGAAATAACTCTACTAAAAGAAGTCTTAGAAAAAATATAAAAAGCTTATTTCTTCTTTAGATTTAATAGCGTTTTATTAGTTTATTTATACTTTCTAAAAAGTAGCTTTATTAAAGAATTAGTAAAAGAAATCTTAGCTAGTTCCCTTATAATTTTTACTAGTATAGTAACTAAGAGTTTTTTACTAAATAAAGTAAAGCTAATTTAATAATTTTTTACTATAAATTAGTACTAAATTATATAATAAGGTAAAATTAAAAAAATAAACTTAATTCTTTTAGACTAAAGAGAAAGGTTTATTATAAAATAGTTATATTATTTATTTATATAACTTTTAGAATTTATACTAGAATAATTGCTTTTAATAAAAATTTAGTTAAAGATTTAATAAGTAAAGTCTACTAGACTTTACCTGCATTATTGCTAGAATTCTTACTTATATTTATATTAAAATAAATATAAATAAAGAAAAGAATTAAAAAAAAAGAAGAAGAGAATTACTAAAAAAAGACCTAAGTTAATAAAAGTATAATATATTATAAATATTAGGAAAAATAATAATAAAGAAAGAAGAAAAATATATATAACCTTAGGGGCTTTAGGGGGTTCTTATAGACTATAGTTAAATTAGTGTATTTATAGCTATAACTATAATATAAGCTTAAGATAAATTCTCTTATAAGCTTATAAGTATAAAGTAAATTACTTAGTAAGTATAAAAGCAATTATTATATAAACCTAGCCTCTTCTTTTCTATATAAGCTAACCCCTCTTATACTCTAACTTTAAGTTAAAGTTTAATTAGAGAGGGGATAGTTATTATATAATAAAGTGTAACTAACTATAAAAGGAATAGTAGGGATAAATTTAATTTAAGAGTCTAGCTAGAATTAGGCTAGGCTTTAGTGGGTAGAATTATAACTAATATAGTAAGGCAGTTAGGGACTATTATTAGAGTATTATAGATTATACTATGCTTTATAGTAAATTTACTACTAAATTAATATATAATTTAGAATAGAATTATAAGGGAAATTAGTAGGAAATTCTATTTATAAATAAGGCATTCTATCCTAGAAAAAAAGAATAGGGGGGCAAGTCTTAGTCTAGTAATAATACTAGTCCCTTATTTAATTTATATTTAATTCTGACTATAATCTTCTTGCCTAATCGTCACTGTTATTTCAAGAGACTATCGTAACAAATTTATATAGAAAAATAGGTAAAAAAAGAGGCATTATAATAAGGGAGTAAATAATATTAAAAGAATTAAATAATAAGAAGGGCTTAGAATTATTAAGTTAGGTAACTAACTTAATATAAAGCTAGTTAATTAGGATTATTCTTTCTAACTAAGGGATTTACTTATATTTACTTTATTTAATTTTTAATTTTTATATATATTTTTTTTTAGTTACTTTTTAAGTAATTTCTCTTTTTTAATAAAAAAAGAAAATTTATAAGTGTTAGAATTACTCCCTTATAGAGTAACCTTAGTATAGCTAAAATAGATATATATAATCCTATTAGCTATACTAAGGAGGGTATAGGGCAATGTAATAGCCTATAGCCCTATATATATATACCTCTGCCTATAACACTATAGGCAGCTAGATTTTAGATATCTATATACTATAACTTCTAACCTTGTTTTTTATGCCCTTTTTGCAGTACTGCTTTAATCTACCCTGCCCGGTAAAAACTAACAATAGGTTTAATATAGATTTAATTTAATATACTATAAACTTAGTATTAAGCTAAATATTACTTAAAAGGTAGGTAGTTTAGTTTATAAAATACCTATAAAAGGGAACTTAACTTATTTAAATAATAATTAACTTTATATAATAATAATAATAGAATATAGTAAACTACTTTTATTATTTAGTAAAGAAATTTCTTATTAATAATAAAGTTTAGCTAAGCCTATAGTATATTAAAATAAACTAGCTAAGTAAGAAGCTTAACTAAGTTATAGTAAAATATACTATAGTAATTACTTTAATACCCCTAATAGTATACTTAAATATATTTAGAGGTATTTATTTAGTCTTTTATATTAACTTACTAAAGTATATAATAAATAACTTACATTTATTATAGATTTAGTATAACTCTAAGCTAGGCCCTTTAGTAATATAGCTAAGGAATAACCTAGCTTTTATAAAGTTTAAAATAAAGAAAATCCTAATAGTAAAGAATATAAGAGAATAGAGTTAGCGCTATAATATACTAATAAAGTAAGTAGGTTATATATAATTAACTTAAAAACCTTTAAAGAGTATTATTAATACTAAATCTTTAGCTAAATTTAAATTATATTAAAGTAATATAAAGTTATATAATAAGCCTATAGCTTAATATATTAATTCTAGAGTATACCTATAATAAAGCTATAATAAACTCTAATAAATACTTATATAAAATTCTCTTTTTTTTACTATTTATTTCTTAAGCTTTATTTATTCTTTATTTTTATTTTCTAAGCCTTTTTTTTCTTTCTTTTATTTATAGGTATAAAATAGTATTAAAGGGTATTAAAATAGTTTAGTATATTTAAGTTTATAAATACTAGCCTTATTTTAAGTAAAAAAAGAGGCTTTTATTTATTAAGGCTAAAATAGGTTTAAGTTTTTAAGTAAGAAATAGTAATATAAAACTTATTAGCTAAAATTAAAGTATAATTAAGTAAGGGGTAGAGGCATTAAGGACTAGGATTAGGGCTAAGCTAGGGTTATAGTAAATAAAGTATATTAGTAATAAAGTAATAGTATTACCTTTTTAATATATTATTATTAATAGAGATAGGGTTAGTAAGGGCCTTATAGTAATATTTTTATAATAAACTATTAATAGCTTAAGTAAGATAATATTTATATAACTTCTTTTAAATCTCTATATAATAATAATATATAGGTAATTTTTATAGTATAGTAAAGCACTATAGAGTTTTAATAAAAAAAGGTAAGTACTAAATAAAGTTAGGGTAAATATAAAAAGAGTATAAAGAAATAAAGTTATTAAGTAAGTAAATAGTAATATTATAGGAGCACTAAGGGATATAAAGGCTACTTTTACCTTATTAATAATAGTATTAGTATTAAAAGCACTAGTATTAATAAAAGCCTTATTACTAATAAGGATAAGCGCTTTAATAGTAATAAGTATAAAGATAATAAAATTATTTACTAGCTTATTTTCTATTTTTATAAATAGAAAACTTATTATAAAAAGAATAAATAACTATAAAAAGTTATTATAATATATTTTATAGAAAGAGCTAGACTATATCTATATATATACTAGGCTATAAAGAAATAGTAGTAATAACTTATTACTAGCCTTAAAGCTATTAATATTAATAAGTATACTAGGTATTTTAAGGGAAGATATAGAGTTTTCTATAGGTAAGGTATAAACTATAAATAAAGTAATAAAGTTAGTAATAAAAAGCTTAAAGTCTATATTAAAGAAAAGGAAAGAAGCTAAAGTAAAAGTAATAAATAGTATAATAAAGATTATAGGCTTTATAATATTAAAGTTGTAGGGCTAGAGTAGGGGAGTTAAGGGATATAATAAAGCTAAGCTAATAGTATAAAGAGAGTTAGGCTACTAACTTCTAAGCTTATTAAAGAATTTAATAAAGTTACTAAGCTAATAATATACTTAGAGTATTATTACCTTTTTATAGCTAAAAAGAGGCTATAAAGAGGTAAAGATAGAGGTAAAGGGAAATATATTTATATAGTAAGAGGCTAGATAGGCTTATAAGCTAGGGCTATATAGTATTAGGGCCTAAACTACTTTTTAAATACCTTAAATAGTTAATATATTATATATTAATACTATATATATAAATATAAGTTTAGTATTTATTTAATAGAGAAGGAACTTAAATATAGTAATAAAGAACTAAGTAATAGTACTTAAAGTAATTTATTATATTAAAAGAACTAAAGTAATAAAGGTTATAAAAGGGATAGAGGCTATAATAAGGGTAAAGGGGGCTAAGGCTAGGGTAATAATAAGGGTATAGAGTTCTTAGTAAATAATAGTAATAAAGTTAAGAAAATTTCTCCTTAATATAATAAAGGGCTAGTGTAAAACTATATAATATACTTAATAGCTAGGTTTTATATCTATACTAAGTATATAAATAGCTTAGCTTAGCCTAATTAACTATATAAGCTTATATTTAGCTTAATAAAGAGTAGGGTTAGTAGTAAGAAAAAATATCCCTAATTATATTTTCTATACTATTACTAATACTTTTTAGAGGTAATATATAGTAATAGCTTATAGTTATAAATACTATTTTAAGTAGTAAATATAAAATATATTAAGTACTTATAGAAGTACTCTTTAAAGAGTATATTATTTTTATTATTAAAGTCTTTGTAAGCTTTATAGCTATTAATTAGGTAGTAGAGTTAGCTAGAGTTAAGGGAATAATTAAATATAGTAAAGATAGGTAATTTTAGCTAAGAAAGTAATATATATAAGGAGGGGAGATACTTAAAAGTTTAATATAAAATTTAGAATAGTAAGAAAGCTTATAGTTATATATAGTTTAGTAAAAAGATAGTATTTTAAAGGGCTAAATTTAGCTAAAATTAATAAAGAAAATAGGGACTCTTTATATTTTAAGGGAAGGGGGAGTAATTATATATAAGTAAAGTATTTATTTATATTTAAATTAAAATAGATTTCTTTTTCTTTTTATATTCTTATAGTTTTAAATTATTTATTAGGTTAAGTAAGTAGCTTTTAGAATATTATTAAGAGTTTAGTATTGCTAAGGTAGGGCTAATACTGAAGTTTATTATAGTATATTTATTTTAATAAGGGGCTAGGTATTCTTTATTTTCTTTTTATAAAAAATAAAGTAGCTTTATTTTACTTTTTATTTTATATAAAAAAGAGCTTAAAAGGGGGGCTATATAATAGATTTAAGCTAGTAGCTTAGTCCCTAAGAGAGGGCTACACTAGGCTATGATAGGCCTAGGGCAGTTAAGTTATAAATATAGCTTATATAATATAAGAACCTAGGTTATACTCTAAGCGTATAACCTATAAATATATATATAAAGTATAGTATATGTTACGCGACGAAGCGTGACTAATTACAACCGTCATAGTGGGGACGACTCTAAACTGAGAATCTAGCCGGAATTAAGCTAGATTGTAATAGGCAGAATTAGGACTAATATAGTAAGGCAGTTAGTAACTATTATTAAAGTATTATAGATTATACTACGCTTTATAGTAAATTTACTACTAAATTAATATATAATTTATAATAGAATTATAGAGAAAATTAAAAAGGAAATTCTATCTATAAATAAGGCATTTTATTCTAGGGAAAAGAGGGAAAGGGGTAAGTCTTAGTCTAGTAATAATACTAGTTTCTTATTTAATTTATATTTAATTCTAACTATACTCTTCTTACCTAATTATTACTATTATTTAAGAGACTATTATAATATTCTAAGACTTTTACTATATAATTACCTAAGAAGACATTATAGTTAGACTATATTAATAGCTTTATAGCGGAAGTTATATAATATTATAACTAAATAAATTATTATCTTAAGATTTATAGTAAAGTAGAAGCACTACTAAAGATACTATAATAGAAAAGTAAGTAGTTTAATAATAAATTATATAGCTTAAAGAATTATAGTGCCTTTATATCTATAAACATAAACTTTAGGAAAAACTATAGAGTTATTAGACTCTAGCACGACGCAGAAGCGAGCGATAATTATCTAATGATTTACGAAGTAAGAAAAAGAGGTTAAAGTAAGTAATATAGAAAAACTTAGTCTAAATACTAATCTTTAAAAATAAGAAGATTAGATTAATAATCTTTAGAGAGCTTTTAATAGAGCGCCTAAGCAATACTATAAGGATTATTAAAAGATTATCCTAGTATATAATTATATAAAAGTTAACTATTAATTAAGATAGAATTACTTTATTAATAAAGAACCTAAGAAAAAAGAAGATTAAAAAAATAATTAGAATAGGTTTATTAAATAGACTTATATACTTATTAAGGATTTAGATAATTAAGAGGTTTAATTAGCTTAATAACTTAAAATTACTAAATAAAGAGAAACTTAAAGTTCTAGAGATTTTTATATTTATTTAGACTTACTTAAAAAGCATTTTTTATAAGAACTAGAAGTATAAAAAGTACTTTAGTATTTTATAAAACTTTAAGAAAAGCTATATAATTATATTAAATTATTAGCTATAATTATACTAGAAACTTAAGAAAAAATAATAAAATTAGCTATATATTTTTAGGAAGCTTTATAAGCCTAGTAAAAATATAAAAAACTAGTAAAAAGTTTAATAAAAATAAGTAGTTAAGCACCTTCTATAAAAAGAAATAATTATTAAGGTAAATATTATAATCTAAAAAAGGATTAAAGCACTAAGGAATATTAGAAAAAATATAACTTAAAAAGGACTAATAATAAGTATTTAAAGAAAAAAAATAATAAAATAACTATTACTTATTACTATTATAATAAAAAGGAATATATTTAACCTAATTATCTAAAACTTATAGTAAAGGTAGTAAGTATAATAGCTAAAGAAAAAAAGAAAGTAAAAGTAAAAAAAGAGAAAAGATTAAGTATAATATTTAATACTTAACTAAAATACTACTAAGGGTAGTACCTTAATTTAAGATTAAAGCTAAGGTTTAAGTATAGAAAACTTATAAAATAAAAGCATACTTAAATACTTATACTAAGATTAATATAATTAGTTTAGCCTTAATTATAAAGTAAGGGCTAAAGAAAAAGAAAGGAAATAAGTATTTAATTAAAATAGTAAATAGTAAGAGTATATATATAAAAGATATATAGACACTACTACTATTTCTAGTTAACTTAAAAGGAATATAAAAAGAAGTTATTTAATAATATATTAATATTAATACTAAAAAAGAGTTAATTCTTTTAGAAATATTAACTCTTAAGGATTTAGATATTTTCCTATATTTTTTTATATATTAGTAGTAGTTTAATTTAAAGTAAAAATATTTTAGATTATTAAATACTAAAAAATTCTTAAAAAAAGCTACTATATTAACTTATATATTTATAGTATTTAAGAATATAGAACTATTACTATTTAAAAAAGGAGATAATATATAAAAAGAACCTATAGTTTCTAGTACTATTTTAAAAGAATTAAAGAGTTTTAAAATATATTTAAAACTAAATTAGTAAAAGATTTACTAATATATTAAGGTACTAATTATACTATTAAATTAGAACTAGGTATAATGCTACTATATAGTTCTATTTACCTACTATTACTAGTAGAACTAAAAAGCTTATAAGAATATTTAGATAAAAATCTAAAACTTAGTTAAATTTAATATTTAAAAAGCTTAGTAAGAGTACTAATTTTATTTATTTTAAAGAAGAATAGATTACTTTAATTATATATTAATTATTAAGGTCTAAATAAAGTTTTAGTTAAAAATTAATACCTATTACTACTTATTATAGAAATTCTAGATTAAATATTAAAAGTAACTATTTTATTAAAATTAGATATTAAAGAAGCTTACTATTATATCTAGATTAAAGAAGGTAATAAGTGGAAAATAGCATTCTAAACTAAATATAGGCACTATAAATATCTAGTAATACTATTTAAATTAACTAATATACTAGCTATATTTTAATACTATATTAATTAGGTATTATAAGGACTTAATAATATAATTTATATTATCTATTTAAATAATATTTTAGTATTCTCTAAAATATAAGAGGAATATACTTAATATTTAAAATAGGTTCTTAAATAATTATATAATACTAATTTATATATTTATAGATTAAAATATAAGTTTTATAAAGAATAAATTAAGTTCCTAGGATTTATACTATTAAAAGATAGAGTTAAAATAAATAAAAAGTGTATAGCTATTATTATATAATAGCCTAAACTAAGAATATTTTAAGATATTTAAGTCTTTCTTAGTTTCTATAATTTCTACTAATGCTTTATTTAAGGATATTTAGTAATTACTACTCCTTTAATAGTATTACTAAAAGGAAGTAAAAATAGTAAAAAACTAGGGTCTATAGAACTTAATAATTAGAAATAAATTATATTTAAAACTCTTAAAAAGGCATTTATATAAGCACCCTTATTATATTATTTTAATCTTAAAGCTAATATTTAAATTAAAACTAATATATTAAATTTTACTATTTTAGGTATTTTATTATAACCTAATTTAAAGGGAAAGTATTACTCTATTACTTTCTAGTTAAGAAAATTATAATCTATAGAAGTATAATATAGTATACTAAACTAAGAAATATTAATAATTATTAAATTATTTTAATATTAAAGATACTATATTAAAGGTACTCTAAATAAAATTAAGGTTTTATTAGATTATTTAAACTTATAATTATTTATAAAAACGCCTAAATTAAATAAATATTAGTTATATTAGTATATATTTCTTACTCTATATAACTTTATAATTAAGTATTAAAAGAGTATATTAAATTTAGTAAATATACTATTAAGATAACCTAATTACTATATAAAAGAAGAAGAAAATTAAAATAATCTTATTTAAAAGCTTTAAAAAAAAATTACCTAAGTTAATATAACTATATATAATATAAAACTAAATAAAAACTTAGAATCCCTAAAAAAGTAAGGAAGAACCTTTATTAGAAAAGGTTTAGTAGAGAAGTTAGGCTTACTATCTATTTCTAACTAAATTATAGTTAAAATAGTAAAAAAGAATAAAGACCTATATTACTAAAATAATAAAAAGTTACTATTAGAAATAATCTTAATTATATAAGAGATAAATATATAGACCTAAGAGAAAATAAAGAATCTCTATAGCTACTAAAAGTAAAATTAGTTATTAAATTAATAAAGTATTTTAAGATATTAAAAGTAAATATTTATCTCTAATTTAGAAGTTCTAAAAGATTTTATTTTCTAAATCTATTATAATAATTTACTAGCTAAATATTTTAGTATAAAATAAACTTCTAAACTTATAAAAAGAAAGTTTTATTAGCTAGAAATTAATATTAAGGTTAAAAGATATATTTAATTATATATAATTTACTAAAGAATAGTAGCACTATAATATAGGCTATATAGAAAGCTTTAAAACCTTCTAAAGCTAAAAAAACTATAAATAGAAATTTCTATAGATTTTATTATAGGTCTCCCTTAAACTATATAGAAAAAAGACCTTATAAATACTATTTTAGTTATAGTTAATTAATATATAAAATATATAGTATTCTTATTAGTATTATATATAATTACTATAGCTAACCTTATAGAACTATTTTATAAGGAAATAAAGTTAGTATTTAGTGCATTAATAGGCATTATTTCTAATTAAAGAATACTATTTATTAGTAATTTTTAGTTAAACCTTTGCTTTATATTTAAAGTTAAGTGTTAATTATTTACTACTTTTTACCCTTAAATAAATAGTTAAATAAAGTAAGTAAACTAAATATTAGAATATTATTTATATATTTTTATAATAAATAATAAATATATATAGCTTATACTCTTAAAGATAGTATAATTTATATATAATAATATAAGAAATATAACTATAAATAAAAGCCTAAATATAGCTTTAATAGGCTACTACCTAATATTCTAATTAATTAAGAATAACCTTATTAAAAAGGGAGTACCTAAAGTAAGGTAATATATTAAAAAGCTATAAGCACTTTAATAATAATTAAAAGTATAATAGGTATAAAGTATTAAGTTTTAGTTAAAATATTTTAATAAAAAATACTAAAAATTCTTATTTAAAAGAGGAAACTTTATAGCTCTAAGTATAAAGAACCTTTAATTTAAATAAAATTAAAAGCTATTACCTAGGTATTTAGAACCTTTTTAAGTCCTAGAAAAAATTAGTTAATAAGCTTATAAACTTACTTTACTAAACTAACTATTCTAAATATATAATATATTCTATATAAGTCTACTTAAAAAATAGAACTTAAGAGATATTAGTAAATAAGCTAAATTACCTATACTAGAACTTAATAATAACCCTAATAAGTAGGAAGTTAATAAAGTAAAAGTATACTACTTTCTTAAATAAAAATTACACTATTTAGTAAAATAAAAGGGATAGCCTTCTAAATATAATTAATAGCTAAATACTAAAGCATTATAGAATATACTATAATTAATTAAAAAATACTATTATATATTAAGCAAAAGGGAATGTAAAAAAATCATTATAAAATCTAGAAAATAAGGCAGACTAAAAAAAGATATAAACTAATAATTAAGCATAAGTAAAAAATATAGTATATTTATAAACTACTTAATCTATAAAAGTATTATAGAATATATTATAAATAATTTTAATTAGTTTATCCTTTTCTTTACTATAATAGTTATAAATTTTTAAGATAAAATTTTAAACTATAATATAATAAGTGCATAAAGTAGGATTATTACTAGTAGGGTAAGGGCATTAGTTTTTATATAGTCTTTTATAAGTTACTTTAAACTATTAATTAAATTAGTTATAATTTAGATATTAAAACTAGTCTATATTATATACCTTTTTACTATAAGTTATTA
>SRPZ01000457.1:0-16919 GCA_018360255.1 Claviceps maximensis
TTAAAAAAGTAAGTATATTATTATAGATTTATAGTAATAATAATATAAAAATATTAGCTATTTAAACTAAGATACTACTATAGCTTATATATATTATAAATACCTTAAAAGAAAATAACTAAATTCTATAGATTACCTATAGTATTATTATAATATTAATATAAAATACTAATAGTAATATAAGTTATAAGTAATAAAGAGTAAAAGAACTTAATAATAATAATATTAATAAAAAAAAATAGGGGCTAAGTTAAAGAAAGTAAAGTAAATAGTAAGGTAATAGTAGTATTACTATAGCTATAATATAAAGCTATAAGTCTATAGTTTTATTTTTATTATAATAAATTAATTTCTTCCAGTGCTTACTTATTGTCTAGGTTACTACTATGACCCTGCGCTTTATAAAGATTATAATATAAAAGCTTTATAATATCTTTACTTAAATACTCTTAATTATTAATATTAATGAAGTTAATATAGCTAATAAGCTATACTATATTAGTATTATTTATAAAGCTAAAATATTTAAAGCTAAGCTTTATAATAATATCTTTTATCTTTATTAATATTATAAATACTTTAAGTTTAGCTATATAACTATATATTATAATATAATACTATAGAGAGACTAATCTGACTTTTTCGCGAATTTGCCTACACTACTATAGCAATATAGAATTAACTTAGAATTGCTTAAAAGTTATAGAAAAATAATTATTATATCTATTTACTTTATACTTTAATAGTATATTATAGCTAAAGTATAAATATAGTAAATATAATAATACTAATAAATATTAATACTAATAAGTATAGCTTTATATAAAGTATATATTATTTACTTACTAGCTAAGAAGGCTTTATAATAAGTAGCTATATTAAATTTATATTATATATAGTATATAATAAAGTTCTAAACTACTTATAAATTAAATATAAAAAATTAGCTAAATTAGTTTTAAATATTATATTAAAGAAAGTATAGTAAATTATTCTTTATATAAATAATATAGCTAAAATATATAGCTAATATAATACTTTAATGCTTTTATTTTTTCTTTTATTTTCTTTTTAATTAGTACTTAATAAACTAATTACTATAAGAAATCTTAAAAAAATAATTAAATATATTATTAAAAAAGCACTCTTTATTAATAATAGCTTAGCACTAAGCTAGGCTATTATTATAGCTAAAGAAACTATTTTAATAACTTTTACCTTTAATTATATTATTATTATAATAATACTACCTAAAGTTTATTATAAAACTATAGTTAAAGGTAATATTATTATAAAAGTAATTTAAAGCTACTTCTTTAAAGAAATTATTAATATTATTAACTAAGCTATAAAATTTAATATTATTATAGCTATAAGGTATCTTTATAGTAATAATACTATAATTACCTTTTAAAATATAGCTAAACCTTATATTAAAGATATTAGCTAAGTTTAAAATATTTTTAGGCTAAAAGTAATACTAAATTACTATATTTTTAATATTATTATTAAGAGCTTTTTAATTTATTATATATAAAACTAAGCTATTAAAGCTATTCTTTAAAATATTATTATAGCTAATAATACTAGCTTTATAAAGATTATAGTATAAAAGCTTTATAATATTTTTACTTAAATACCCCTTATTATTAATATTAATAAAGTTAATATAGCTAATAAGCTATACTATATTAATATTATTTATTAAGCTAAGATATTTAAAGCTAAGCTTTATAATAATACCCTTTACCCTTATTAGTACTTTAAGTACTTTAAGTTTAGCTATATAGCTATATATTATAATATAATACTATACTATAGTTACTATATAGCTAAATATTATAAAAATAAAGAATTCTTATACTTAGCTCTTATAGGCTTAGTATAAAAATACTATATTAATTACCTAGGGTTATACCTAGCTTAGTTAAAAAGCTATAATATAGCTAATAACTAATAAAATTATATAAAAGCTATATACTTAAGCTAGCTTTAAGTATTTATTACTTTTTTTTCTTTTAAAATAAATAAATAATATAAAATAAATAGCTATAGCTATAATTATAAATATAAAGCTAGTAATATATTATTTAAAAAGGCCTTATTATAAAAATATATTAGCTACCCTTAAAACTAACTTTTAGACTTTTAACTAAAATTTATATAATATTTCTATAAAGCTATAAAAATATACCTTAATTACTATATTACTTTTACCTTAAAATTAAATATACTAAGCTTAATTTAATAAATAATTTAATATATATAATTAAGCTTATATATTAGAATATATAGTAAAAAACCTATTTTATATATATAGTATTAAAATCCTAGCTTAAAACTAATATAATAATAATTTAAAAGCTTAGCTTTCTTAAAAGCTAGCCTTTTAATTCTAGTTTTAATAAATTTTAACTTATAATATAGAGTAGCTATATAGCTATATATATTAACTATTAATATAGCTTTATATTATAATTAACTTAGTTTAATACTACTTAATATATAGTAAGTATTACTAGATTTAATATATACTTTATTTACTTTTTCTTATATAAACTTAATTAAACTATATCTTTTACTAAGCTTATAGTAGTATTAATATAGAAAAATAGTATTTTTATTAAAGACTTTAATTAATACTATTTACTATAGAATTAATATAAATATATTTTAATAAAAAGTAAGTTATTATTTATAATAATAAAGTAATAATAGCTTAGTATTATTACTTTTTAAAGTCAAGTTACTTAGTATTTATAAAGCTATAAAAGTAATATAATTTACTATATATAAGTAACTATAAATATATTTATTAAGTTTTTAAGTAGCTTTTTTATTATAAAGTTAAACTATATACTATAGCTAATTTATATTAGCTTTAGTAAGCACTCTAAGCCTAATTATATAGCTTACTTTAACTAATTATTTATAGAAAACTACTTTATTATTACTAAGGCTATATATTAATTTTAACTTAATACTATTTATATTTCTTAAAGTACTTTAAGTAAAATTTAAAACTATATAAAGTAGCTTATAAATAAACTTTATATTATTATAAAGCTTATAGTATTAAAGTAGCTTAAAAGTAGCTTTAAGTAAAACCTATAATAAAATTAATATATAAAAAAAGTAGTTTTTAAAGTAAAATAAATATAGTATTAATAATAAGTATTTTATATAAATAAAAACTAATATACTATTACTAAAATAAAGAAGACCTAAGCCTAAGTTATTTATAATAAATACTAAAGTATATAGTAAGCTACTTTTAATATTATTATAATTAAATATAGTAATCTTTAAAAACTTAAGTACTAAGCTTAGCTTTATAGTAAATTATTACTAAAATAGTAATATATTTTACTTTATTTTAAAAAAAGGCCTTATTATAACTATAAGCTATAGCTATATTAATAAAGTAATTATCTTAATAAAATACCTTTTTTTATTATTTTAAGCCTAAATTAATAATATTTTAAATAATATCTTTTATTAGCTAAATATTATAATATTTTTACTAAAAAACTACTTTAATACTAATAAAATCTAAAGTATTATTAAAGGCCTTTTTAGCTAAAAAGTATTAAGCTTTTATAAACTTTTTACTAAATTTCTTAAAGCTTATAATAAAGTCTTAGCTAATACTTTTATTTACTTTTTTAATATATATTACTATATTAATTATTACTTAAGCTTATTTTAATAAGCTAAAGTAATTATTTTTTATAAACTAAGTAAGACTTTAAAAGAATAATAATATATAAAAGTATAGTAGCTTATTTTTTTTTAATATAGTTAAAAATATACTTAAAATAATAATAATAATAAAGCTTATTAATATAATTAAAGAGAGAAATATATTACTAAATATATAAATAAGTATCTAAATAAATTATTTTATTAAAGCTATACTTAATATACTTATAAAGGCTATATATATAGTATAATACTATAGTAGTATTACTTTATTACTTTAGCTAAATATATTAGCTACTTTTAATATAGTTTATTACTAATAACTTATTTATATTTTACTTAAAGCTAATATATTTGTTTAAATAATAGTATAAATCTATACTTTTATTATTAATTATATAGTATATTTTTTTTAATAATTAAATAATAAAGGCCTTACTTATTACTATAGGGATTTTATAAAAGTTATTTATATTTTCTATTCTCTTTTTTTTTATATTATATCTTTATATAAAAAGCTTATTATAATATACCTTATACTTATTTTTAAATTCTTTAATAATATTAATATACTTATATATAGCTATATAGTAAAAGAAATATAGTAATAATTTAAAATAATATAGAATATTTACTAAAAATAGTTTTAAAAGTTAGGTTTTAAGTTTTACCTTTAAAAAAGTAAGTTAATATACTTTATAAAATAGTATATAGCTATTATAACCTTAGTTTAACTTAGTATTATTATAATATAGCTAGTTTAGTTTATATACTTTCTTAGAGTTTAAATATACTATAAGCTATATTAATAAATATATTAAAAATAAGTTAAATTAAAGCTAAGGTAATAATGCCTTATTTTTATAATATTAGTAGTATTAATATAAAGTTACTTTTTTTAAGACTTTAAGCTTCTTTATATATAAATTATTTAAACTATTATTATATATAGTATAAAATTATACTATATTTTTATAGCCTTTAAAGAATAAGTATATAGTATTATTAAGGTATTTATTATAAAATAATTAAAAAGTTTCTATATTATTATTAATATCTTTAAGGCTATACTATAGACTTTATTTAAAACTAAAGTAGCTATAGCTTTTATTAATTTATACTTTAATTTTTATTTACTTATTTTTTATAAAAAAATTAAGTTAAATAAAATAATAAAAAGAATTTATAATACTTATATAGTAATAATAGCTTATCTTTATTAATACTTATATAGCTATTATAAATACTTACTTTAATATAATAACTACCTTAACTATATATTATTTTTAAACTAATCCCTTAAACCCTTAAATAAATAATTACTTATATAAGCCTTAGCCTTAAAATAAAAAAATAAATAGTATAAAAATAAAACTAAAATATATATATACTATAACTATTATAATTATATAGTAGCTAAGTATAAGCTAAATTTTATTACTATAGCTAAGATTATTAAACTTTATATAGGCTTAAGTAAGTATAAGTTCTTTACCCTTACTTAGTTATATACTAAGTATATTAGCCTAAATTTCTACCTTTATTATTATAATATCCCTAGGGTAAACTTACTATAGTGCTAGTACTAAGCTAATAATAAAGATTACTACTATATTATTTTTAGCCTATCTAGAGTACTATAATAATAATAATAATAATATAATACTATATTATAACTCTATATATACTCTAAATAAACCTTATATACTTTCTTTAATAATACTAGCTAAGTTTAGCTAGTAACATACTCTTTTTTTAATAATTAATACTAGCTTTAAAACTAAAAGATCTTTAGTATATAAATAATATAGTAAATATAGGTTTTCCCCCCTATACTAGGGTTTTTTCTATATCGTTTAAGTAGTAGAGGTTCTAGATATAAAGCCTCTAGTAGTCTATCTAGTGTATTAAATAATAATAATAATATAGCTATTATTACTCCCTTTATAAAGACTTATATTAAGGGGGGATTTGTTTTTAATATCTTTTATTTTATTTCTTTATTAAAAAGCTTATAAAGTTAAATATTTACCTTTTAAATAAAATAATAAACTATATAGTAATTAAAGATATAGTAATCTATATTACTATATTATAGGTATTATCCCTTAGCTTTATATTATTTTATTATTTTAAGTAATACCTACTAAGTATATTTCTAAAAAAAGCCCTTTTTAGTTAAAAAGTTATAAATATAGTAAAAAGCTAGCTATATTAATACTAATTATTATTATATTTTTATTAGTATTATAGTATAAAAGTTAGTAATAATAAGCTTTTACTCTTTCTTTTAAGTAATAAAAATTAAGATTAAAAGGAAGACTATAGTAATAAGCTACTATAATATAGTAGTTTACTTATAGTATATTTTACTTTATATAATAATTCCTTATTTTCTTATTTAGCTTAGTATATAACTTTAAAAGTTTAAATATATAAGCTTAATTAATTATTTTTATAAAAACTAGCTTTTACTCAAAATAAATATAAAAAAGTCTATAAAATATTTACTTAAGTATTATTTAAGTTTATTTAGCTTAAAAATAGCTTTCTTTTTTAATAAAAATTTATAAATATAGTATTAAAATACCTAAGAAAGAAGTTAAAATTATATTAAAATATATTTTTTAATTTAAAAAAAGATATAACTTAAGCTTCTATTTTTAAGGTAAGGTTTTAATATATTAAGAAATATTTATTATAGTTATTACTATTACTGCTTTTAAGCCTATTAATTTTTAAAGTAAACTACCATTAGTTATTCTTAAATTCTAATAGTAGTGTGTAGAATATTTAAAATAATATAAGCTTTGAAAATACTTCTCTTTCTTAATAAATTATGTATAGCTCTATATATCCTAAGATTTCTAACTACTTTACTACTATTTCTAGTGTAATAGATAAGTAGCATAATCCCCCCTATTAGCTTCCCTGAATTTTCTCAAGGTATTAGGGGGCAAATTATTCGGGGTGTGTATTGTATATTCATCCTGTAACTTATTCAAAGCCGGGAACATCGAGAGCAGGAAGGCGCATGAGAGCAGAAATTTAACCTTGGTCTGTCGTTCTGTTCAGTTCCGTACCGACTTGAATCATGACGGATGGCGCGTCGCAAAGACGCAAGCGAGGCTCGTCTGAATCCGACGCCGCCGCCTATAAGAGAAGCAAGGTATGCGCAAGAACAACAGCCTTGCCCTGGCATCGAATGGGATAGATTGGATATGCTAATATTTCTCTGGACTAGAGAGGAAGTGCCGGACGATGGAAAACTCCACACCATAAAGACAAAATTGTCGGAAAGGAAGATCTTGGCACAAACTTCCAAGTTGGTGACCGAGGTGTATGGGTCACATTCGCAAGAGGCATGAGAGAGAGAGCTATACGGGAGTTTAGGTTTCTTTGTGACGAGGTGCGAGATGCTTGACTGAGATTTGTTTCCCCCCATGATTTTCTTATGGTCGTCAGCGTCTGCGTAGCAACCGCCCTTCTGTCTCCATCTGGAACCTGCGAGCCAAACAGTTCTCATTCGACGAAAACATAATCCAGGTCGATGTTGGAGGCTTACTCAATCAATTAAGTAGACTTTTCTTTCAAGGTACTCGACGACTAATCGTTATCGTTTTCCCATTGTAGTACGGCAAGACCATGTATGACATTGAAGCGACAACCAGTGAAAAGCAACGTGTGCCTAGAGAAGAAGACGAAGACATAGAGGCAGCTATTGAGGCAGAACTGAGTGGCATGATGTCTCAGAGAGAGATTAAGACCAGACGGTTCTTCACGCCTGTGTCTACGGGCATCGAATGTTTGTTTTTCATGAAAACCATGGAGCCAATTGAGCCAGGGGCTCTTGTTCGAAAAATGTGCGAAGATGCCCAAGCATGTTTAGATCCTAGGAACCGGAAGTGCAAATATATCAACCGCTTAACGCCAGTTTTCGATACAGAGAAGGCTACGGAAAGTGGTATCAAAAAGGTAGCGCGCACCGTATTATCGTCTACGTTTCACCTCAAAGATGAGTCAACGAAAGAAGGCAATTTTGATACATCTGCTCCAGTCGAGCCTGTTTCAGCGTACACGGTATATTCTTCATCCCTCCATACTATTGCTCACGAATCGTGGAAGAACCTTTGATTAATTGTCGTTGCCGTTAACGCTTATGCAGTATGCTATCCGCCACAACATTCGCAATCATACAACATTCAAGTCCGATGAAGTCATCCGCAAGATTGCCAACCTCATAGATGATAGACATGAGGTGAACTTGAGGAGTCCAGACAAGGTCATATTGGTGGAAATTTTTCAGGTAAATAACACGTCTCTCATTTTCGCGAAACCGGTGGAACTTCACGCTGATTTAGTCAAGCTGTTCTGTGGCATATCCATCGTAGATGGAAAGCAATGGGTGGCTCTCAAGCGGTACAATATGAGCGCTCTCTACGATTTAACTGTCCCAGAAAGCCAGGGTCCTTAGACTACAGGTCGATGCAACCGACAAATTGTAGGGAAGGAAGCCGAACTAGTCCAAATGAGTGATATGAGACGAGGATGTATTTGGGCTTGAATAGGTGCAGCGTATCTGTTAGAGAGATGTTCTCATTGCTTTTCATAACGCCAATGACGATCTGTGGGGTTATGATTGCGAACTGGCTTAAAGATGGAATCGTAATCCTGAGAAAGACCAGCTCGTTATTTAGGGGATTGTGATGTACTATATCTTTACAAACGACCCAATTTGGATCTGAAGATGAACGTAAATGGAAAAAAGTGTTCACTGTTGCTGCAATCGAGATTTGTCAAGATACAGCATCCCACGCTTGTCATATGGTGAAACGGCGCAATTTTGATCTCTAATCGTCCCTGGCAAAGCATGAAGAGTCGATAAGCTACTCCGATTTGACATTTAATTTTATCGACACCTGCATCATTATTTCTACTCACACATCCGCTTTGCACCTTCTGAGGCGATATAAATAGCGAAATGGGGAAAACTAATTTATCAGAAAACGTGCCATCAGCCTGTCTCATCGGGCAAGAAAAAGTTAATAGACGCTCGGGCGGGTAATACACTGATTGATCATGTTTTTAGTCCTCCTCATCCCGGGGCAGTCTGAGACCCATCATGCCCAAAAGGTTACTTGCTGGTCCGGCCATTCCTGCTTGGCTTTTGAAACTTTCTAATATGTTTTTAGCCAGATGATAGTCAATACTGAGCATATCGTCATCGTTTTCAGTGATCGAATTGGCACTTGGCTGACTGGATTCGGCCTGAGTTTCCATTTTATTCAGCTCCGCGGCCTGCGGATTATCGCTGGAATTTAAGTTTAAAGCTCCGTGTCGTTTCAACTCGGCCTCGACTTGGGCCATTAGACGCTGAGTTTCATTTGACTCGGCTTTGACCTCTCTTACTGCTGGTACAGAACCATCGTTCAGAATGCCAGTTCCATACTCGTCTACAATTGCTGCAAAACCATGGAGAGGATTCGTTATATCCCTCATCAATTGTGCGAACTTTTTTTCATCAAGCTCAACAGCTTCATGCTCAGAACTGTTGTCTGCGATTGACTCTGCGGATTTTCTGCCATCATCGTCATTTTCATCATCCATCTCGTCAATCACAACGCCATCTACGCCTGCTTTCTCATCATGTAGAAACTGCTCAACGCGAGAGACAATTTTCTGCAAATCGATAGCGCTGTTGGGATCACTGGTTCCAGAAGGTGCTTCTTCATGAAGCCAAGTACGTCGGCCTCCAAGCTGTCGTTCAAATTCGGAGAAATTTATGTCCAGCCAACGATCATCATCATGACGTTCATTGTTTTGCCAGCCTGCTATGTCCGTGTCCGTGGGCAGTGCTTCACCTTCATCCTCCAAAAGATCCTGTAGTATAATATCCAACTCGCGAACTACTCGATGCTTGTTTGTTTTGGCAGCTCTCGAAAGCAATTCATATCCAATCGTTATCTTCATGCCTAATTCAATTTGTGAAGGAGCTAATGGAGTAGATGACAAGGCGGGTTTTTGTGAATATATCGAGATTAGACGTCGCCATTCAGGAGGAGGTTCAAAATGCTGCGACTTGATTTGAGCAAAAAGCAACTTGCTGAATTGAACACTGATCGTGACGGGGTCATCTGGAGGAAACACAAGCCGGCTGGGCTCTGATGTGATGTGTCGTAGAGCAACAGCGTCTCGAAGATAAAACATTTCAATGGCCATTGCAATGGACTTCGGGACCGTATGTAAAACGTATGCGATTTTTCTCGGAACGATCACCCGCGAATAGTGCGTGGACGCTTTCACAAAGTCCGGGTATTTCTGAAGGCGGTAGAAGGCTTCCTCTTCAGTTGAGGGAAAGTGAAGTAGGGCATTGGGTTTTTGCCTCAAATAGTCAACAGCATGACGCAGACTGATTTTGTCTATGTTCTCATGGGTTTGGTCATGATTAGTCTGTACGGGGATAATATGTAGTTGCGCATTGTGTAGCCAGACTCTGTTCTTGTCTATTTCTGGATTGATCCAGTTGGGCAACGCATTTGCTGCCTCAATGAGCAAAAATTCGCCATCGGTATCTGCTACACGAACCCAAAGATGAGGGAATAGTTTGGTTAACTCGCGTAGCATATAAACAATCAGCCATTCATCTTCAATGGCCTCTCCATAGTCTGTGATACCATAAAGGAACACTAGCCCTACAGAAAACAACCAAGTCAAAGTCAGTACTGTTTGGGCTGGGTTGAGGTGCAATGAGGTGAGGGAGTCCATTGATTGGCACGCACCAGGGCCTGTCTTGAGCTCAACAGAGAATTCGTCTCTCTGCCAAATGTAGGAGCTCGTTAACTTTTGACAGAGGTCGATGGCAGCTTTCTTTAGCACCTCAAGTGATTTTATGTGCGTGACGTGATCTAATTGGTTGTCGATAATAAAAAGGTAGTACTCAACACAGTTCTCCGCGATCTTTTCCCGACCAAGAACCGATGGAAAATCAGCAACATCCTGCAAATTACGGTTTTCACGACCTGCCTGCATTGCGTCCAAGTTGTAGCGTCAGCCAAGATGTACGCCGACGAATACTAGGATGCAACCGCGATGATTCGCATTTGGTTCTGACTCTAATAAGATCGGGGACTGGAAAAGAGTCAGACTCTGCAGTCGGATTAGGAAAATCTGGAAGATCTTTAAATATAAAGTATTAAGTACTGTCTTTATTTTTCTTTGTACTATTCTATACCTAACTAAATAATTAAGAATTCTTATTAATACTAGTATTTCTTTTTATAAATTATACTTACTAATAATAAATATTTCTAAATACTTTTCTTATACAATATAGAGTCTATTCTTAATAATAACGTGGAATTTAGTCCTATTATTAAATTTTAGCATAATAACAGCTATAAGTAGTTCAGAGTAATTTCTAATGTATTAATAAAGTAGTCTATATCATTATAATAGTAGTTTTCTTAATATATTTAGAAAAAATAAATAATATTATATTATATTAATTACTCTAGTTATCCTAGCAATTTATGCTTAGCTCTATTTAAAACTTTTACTTTTATAATAGATTTAAGCTAGTAGCTTAGTCCCTAAGAGGCTACGCTAGGCTACGCTAGGCTACGCTATGTGACGGCTAAGGTCGGGTTTAATCGGAGATTTACGGGGCAATTAGGCTAGGCAATAGATTATAAGGTTATTAAAGACTAGCTAGCTATAATATCTAGAACTAGAGGGTAGTTTATATAAAAAGAGGCTATTCTAAGCTTATAAGGAATATATAGTAATTATAAAGGGAGCTTATAGTAGATATATAGTAATTAAAGGCATAGCTTACTATAAATATATAGTAAGCGCTATATATAATATAATTAGTTAAGCTACTAATTAGTAAAAGGTTAATTTAGTTTATTAGGGTAGTTTATAATATATTCCCCTCTCTTCTAAGGTTTTTTATCCCTAAAAACCTATTTTATATAGCTTTAAGCAGCTATTTTTATATAGCCTTATAGTCTTTTTCTTATAAGTATTCTTTCTTTTTTTCTTTTCTATTTCTAACTTTTTTATTTATTAAAAGCTATTATATTTAGTTCCCTTAATTAACTATATAGGTTTACTACTTAAATTTATTATATTCTATTAATATAATAATTTATATACTTATATTAATAAGTATAGTTATAATATAATACTATATTTATTCTATTTTTCTTAAGGGCTATAATATAGAATAGTTAAATATTTTATAAAGTATAGTAAATATATTTACTATAGGCAGCCTTATAATATACTTAGTGCTATATTTAGCTCTTATAAGTTATTTATTTATATATTTTTTCTATTAATTAGCTAATATATAGTAGTAAATTATATTATTATTAAGTCTAAATATTTAAGTAAAAAGGAGGAGTTAGTAAAAAAGTTATTAGCTATAAAATAAGAAGTTTTATATAAGGTATAGATAGATATTAAGAAGTTACTAAATTACCTAGAGTATCTTTACTATTAGAAATAATTATTACTTTATAAAAGTAATATAATAATATATTTAGGACTTTAGTTTATTAATAAGCTTAAGGCTTAAAAATAAACTATACTAGCTTTAGCTTTAATAGTTAAAAGTCTTTCTATATTAAATACTATTAACTAAAAGGCTTTTTTTACTAAAATATTTTCTATTAAGCCTTTTTCTTTATAGTATTATATTATTTATACTATTTTTATAATATTTTTACCTTTAAAGCTAGTAAATAGTTTTTAGTTATAGGTTTAACTAAATTAATATTTTTATTATAGAATCTAATAATTTCCTTATTATAATAGAAGAGATTATTTATAGGTTTCTATATATAGTCTCTATATCTATATTCTGTTTATTTAATAAGGTACTTAAGTTCTTTATTTATATATTTAAATTCTAGGATTTTCTTAAGCTTATATTTATACTTATCTTTAATTTTAAATTATTAGTTCTTTAAGGCTTAGATTATAATTAATGCTTTTTCTAGGAGTAAGATATAGAAAATAGAGTATATTCTTATAGTTAGGGGTAGTAGAAGCTTATAGTTAGGGGTAGTAGAAGCTTATAGTTAATATTAAAGACCTTTTTCTTAACTTAAAAAGGTCTTAATTTCTTATAATCTAGCTTATTATTAAGCTATATAGTCTTAATATATCTCTATAAGAGATATACTATACTTCCTTTTCTTAAGATTAGTTCCTTCTCTCTCTTTTAATTATAATACTTTATTATTTATTTTTATATAAATTCTAGTTTTTATTTTATTTACTTATATAGCCTTTTCAGCATATACTTAGTAAACTTTAAGGAGTAGGAACTTTTTGCAAATTTACTTATACTGCTATAGTAACATAGAATTAACTTAGAATTGCTTAAAAGTTATAGAAAAATAATTATTATATTTATTTACTTTATATTTTAATAGTATATTATAGCTAAAATATAAGTATAATAAATATAATAATATTAATAAATATTAATACTAATAAGTATAGCTTTTAATAAAGTATATATTACTTACTTATTAGCTAAAAAGGCTTTATAATAAGTAGCTATATTAAATTTATACTATATATAATATATAATAAAGTTCTAAATTACTTATAAACTAAATATAAAAAATTAGCTAAATTAGTTTTAAATATTATATTAAAAAATATAGTAAATTATTCTTTATATAAATAATATAGCTAAAATATATAGCTAATATAATACTTTAATGCTTTTATTTTCCCTTTTATTTTTTTCTTAATTATTACTTAATAAACTAATTACTATAAAAAATCTTAAAAAAATAGTTAAATATATTATTAAAAAGTATTCTTTATTAATAATAGCCTAGTACTAAGCTAGGCTATTATTATAGCTAAAGAAACTATTTTAATAACTTTTATTTCTAACTATATTATTATTATAGTAATATTACTTAAAGTTTACTATAAAACTATAGTTAGAGATAATATTATTATAAAAGTAGCCTAAAGCTACTTTCTTAAAGAAATTATTAATACTATTAATTAAGCTATAGAATTTAATGTTATATCTAGTAATGGTGCATAATGTATTCGCTATCTAACAATGGATGCTTCTACTACTTAAAATGTATATAGTGGGGATCTTTAGTGGGATGCCTAAGATATAAAGCTAGATATAGAGCACTATACTAATAAGAAAGACCTAAGAAGGTCTATAGTATATAATACTACCCCTATAGCTAAATAACTAGCCTATATAAAATATATATAGTATTTAATTATATAAAAGCATAAGAGAATATATAAAATTAGCCTAAAAAATAAGGCTTAAAAAATATATTAAAAATCTAAAGAATATAACTTATAGGAGGTTATGCTTTAAATATACTAAAAAAAAATAACTAATATCTATAGTTAATTCTATAAAGAGGGAAAATAATATATAAAATATATAGAAAAATATCTAATTAAATAATCTATAAAGAATATTAGGCATTAAGGCCTATAATAAACGCTAACTTTAGGATTATTTATAATATTTATATAAAATTAATATGCTTTTTATATTTAAAACCCTTAGTAAAGCTATTTATAATTATTTAATTAATACTAATCTATTTAAGTTAAAAGAGGCTATTCTTAACTCTCTAAGTAATCTATTTATAATATAGATTAATATAGTAAGTATAGCTATAATATCTCTTATTAATTATATTTACCTAAGTATTTAAGCTATTTATAAATAATAATAATAGGTAACTTTAGTTAAAGCTAAAGTCCTAAATAAGTTATAATACCTATGTTATAAAAAGAGCTATAGATATTAAATTAATAAATTTAGCCTTTATAGTACTTAAAGCTATAAAAGTCTACCTTTTTTAAAACTAAAGAATAATACTATTATTAAGTATAATAATATAACTAGTAGTAAAATACCTTATTATAAGGTTATTACTATAAGAGGCATTACTATAGCTATAAATATAAAGAATTTTATCTTTAGTACTTATAATAGGTTTACTACTAAGAATAATACTAAGATCCTTTATTTCTTAAAGATATTACTAAAGGTACTTTTAAAGATTTTAATAAATTTACTTTAGCGCTAAACTTACTATACTAAGCTTATTTATTATAAATATAATATTAGGCCTTATATATATAGAAAGCTAATTAAAGCACCTAATCTTATATTACTAATTAGTAATATTTTTAATAGTTATAAAGTTTATTAGAAATTAGGGATTATAAATAGCGGTCTGCTTCTAAGGGTAGTAGGCTTAGAAGCAGCAGGTTTACTATTATTCCTACGCGCCCTATACTTAGCTTTGCTAAAATATATATATAATAGCTATAGTTACCTACTAGCTATTAATCTAGATAGAAGCTTTTATATAACTTATAGTATAGAAAATATACTCTAAATTTTATAATAAAATAGTAAAAATATAATATTTAGTACTAGTTTATAGCTATAAGTAGCTATAAGCTATTCTAATAGTTTATTATAATTAGGACACTTATAAGGGGGAATCTTCTTCCTTCTCTTATATATTTACTAACTTTATTAGTAAATTTAAGTTATAAAAGGGGGCTTATAAGCTATTTTTTATTTTTTATATAATTTATTTATATAGGGAAATAAAAAAATAGACTTATAGCTATATAAATAAAGTACTAATATATATATTTTCTAGTTCTTTTTCTAAAATACTATATACTACCTAAAAAATTAAAAATAATCTAAATATACTATTTAAAAGCCTTAATTTTAGTAATTAAGAATCTAGTTATAAGACTTTTTATAAATCCCTAGTTATTCTATAAATTAGCCTTAAAGCTAGTTATAGGGTAGCTAGGTTAGCTAATATAAGCAGCCTTTTTTCCTTATATTTACTTTCTAATTCTATAGTATATAACTCTTTTAGTTATACTTAAAAATATAGTTAGAATTTAATTCTATAAAAGTTATTATATATAGCTATTAAGCTAGGCTAATAGCTATTATATATGCTAGAATAAGAGTTATTTAATTAGATAATCTAAGAAAAGTGAGTCCTTATAGCTATTAGATTTGCTAACTAATTATAGACTAGGAAGTTAGTAGTGTGTGTATACACATAATATAACTAAGTTGCCTTAGGCTAACTTCCCCTATAAGGCCCTATATTAGGGGCCTATAATAGGGCACTAATAACTAGGGAAGACCCCTGAAAATGCTGTTATTTTCAACAATACTAGTATAAAACTATAACTTAGCCTTAGTAATAATAAGGTTAGTATTTATATTTTTCTAAGTATAATATAGTAAGATTTCCTAGGGTTTCTCTTTAGTCTTAATTTAAATTAGCTATAAAATATAATTAGAATTACTAGCTAAGTCTAACGCAATCTATAAGACTTTTAGAGAGCTATAGTAGCTCTAAGGGATATTTAAGGAGCTAAAATGCCCTATAAAACCCCCTATATAAATATTTTATAATAACTAAAGTGCTATAAAAATAGCTTATAATCTAGCACGTTATAGCTATACTAAGCATACCCTTCTTAAATTCTACTATAATTAATAATAGGTCTTAGCTAGGCTAGCTAAGATAGCTTACCTAAATATTAAGAAAATACTAGCTAATAGGCTAACTAAGCCTCTATCTAGCCCCCTATATAACCTTTCTAGATCTTATAAGCCTAAAACCTTTATAATTATAGGGTACTACCCCTATAAATTTACTTATAAAATTAGCCTAGTTAATAGCTAAAACTACTTTATAACTAGCCTTAAGGCTAATTTATAGAATAACTAGGGATTTATAAAAAGTCTTATAATTAGATTTTTAATTACTAAAATTAGGGCTTTTAAATAGTATATTTAGATTATTTTTAATTTTTTAAGTAGTATATAGTATTTTAAAAAAGAAACTAGAAAATATATATATTAGTACCTTATTTATATAGTTATAAGTTTATTTTTTTATTTTCCTATATAAATAAATTATATAGAAAATAAAAAGTAGCTTATAAGCCCCTTTTTATAACTTAAATTTACTAATAAGGTTAGTAAATATATAAAAAAAGGAAGAAAATTCCCTTTTATAAGTGCTTTAACTATAATAAACTATTAGAGTAGCTTATAGCTACTTATAGCTATAAATTAGTACTAAATATTATATTTTTACTATTTTATTATAAAATTTAAAGTATATTTTCTATACTATAAGTTATATAAA
>SRPZ01000458.1:0-16845 GCA_018360255.1 Claviceps maximensis
AAAAAGAAGAAAAAGAAGAAAAAGAAGAAAAAGAAGAAAAAGAAGAAAAAGAAGAAAAAGAAGAAAAAGAAGAAAAAGAAGAAAAAGAAGAAAAAGAAGAAAAAGAAGAAAAGGAAGAAAAGGAAGAAAAGGAAGAAGAAGAAAAAAAAGAAAAAAAAGAAGAAGAAGAAGAAGAAGAAGAAAAAGAAAAAGAATAAAAAGAATTGTTTCTTAAAAAAACGCACAAATCGATGCGCCGCTTTAGAAAAGCTGCTCTTCTGCATCCGATGCTGTACCGTCTTGATTGCTTTTATCCGTAGGGAACTATTGATTCCTACTTTCAGAGCCAATCCCTACTTTTGCCCAATGCGTTTTTCCTTCTTTCTCGAGGATTCTCCACCATACACGTACAATCACGTGGAAGGACACGCTTCCTTGCTTGCATCTTTCATCCATTTAATTGAATGTAGATTTTAGAAAAACACAGGGTTTCTAAGAAATTGGCTGCATTATTCTTGCGTTATTGTATAAAGAAAATAAAATTACCCCCCCCCCCCCCCCCCCTCAGTCGTTGCCAGCATGATATCTACAGAACCGTGGCTGCCTCAAACCCATCCTGCAAAACGTGGGGTATCTAATTAAAAAGTCTTTGAACTACTTCGATGCTTCTCCTCACAGCGCCCCGCCCAATCATTCACCCGATTGATTCGATTCTTTTAAGCATTTGGCTTTTTCAATTCCTCGTCCACGCTGACCCGCTTCGTGGTGTGCGCAGCAAAGACTTTTTGGAAACGTCCGTGGAAAATGTCCGTCATGTTCTCCTTGACACCCGCCCAGTTTTCCCGCACAATGTCTATGGTGGGACGCGAGAAGACGAGGTCAATCTCCTCAAGCGTCTTGTTCTTGGTCTCGGGCATGAACAAGATTTGGTAAATCTCCCCGAGAAAAGCAATGCCGCCGTAGAACCCCAGGCTCAGGCCAGTGCGGGTCATGGCGTCCTGCATGGCCGTGAAGTTGTAGGTGACGGTGAAAGAGGCCAGGAAGAGGAGCGCAGACGACGTCGTCATGCCGTAGCTTCGCAGATAGGTTGGGTAGACCTCGGACGGGATCACCCACGTCAGGCACGCATAAGAGCCAAACAAACTCATGTAGATGATGAGACCGGTCAGATAGAACCCTTCAGCCGCCATGAGATGCGTCTTGACGTCGAATTGGTATGAGATGCCAATGAGAATCAGACCAAACAAGAATCCCGGCAACATCATAATGGCCCAGAATCGACGACCGCATGTTTCCATGAGGAGAACCGCGGGGATGGTTCCGAGGAGCAATGATCCACCGCCAACGAGGGACATGTAGTTGGCCTTTTCGTCATCAAATCCGATCTGGTTCATCAGCACCGACATGTAGTACATGATAGCGTTCACACCAGTCAGCTGCCCGAGAAGAATCATGACGTTGGCATATACCAAGGCTCGGCGGGCACGAGGAACACTGAACGCATTGCGTCATTAGTTAATGTCATTGTACGACGTGGCAAATTTTGAGTTGGTGTATGCAGAGATTATGCAGAGACGGAGCAAACGAAAACAAAAGAAAAGATGATGAAAAGATGAAGTAAAGGGGGGGGGGGGGGGAGGGGAGATAACTCACGTGAAAAAGTCCATCCATGGGAAACGGCTGTTTTGGGCAACTTCAGGTGTCTGATTGTCTTCTGACCGGACCGCGACTGCCATGACAAAGAATTCTTCTTTGGCCTCAATCGTCTCGACGCCTCGAATGCGCTT
The DNA here is from genome assembly GCA_018360255.1 of Claviceps maximensis. Taxonomy (NCBI): domain Eukaryota; kingdom Fungi; phylum Ascomycota; class Sordariomycetes; order Hypocreales; family Clavicipitaceae; genus Claviceps; species Claviceps maximensis. The sequence continues at coordinate 1,767 of SRPZ01000458.1, forward strand.
CCAGACTTTAAAGGCTTCGAGAACCTTGCCTTTGTGCATAAGGTATCGAGGACTTTCAGGGAGAAAAAGCATGCTATAAACGGTCTAGTTAACTTCTCGATCGGCCTCTGTGTTTGGAGATTTTCCGCATTGCTGGAACAACATACCCTGCAAACATAATGGTAGAGAAGACAAGGGAAGATCCGAGAATATATCTCCAGTTACCGGGGACCTTGAGGAACATTGCAGCGACAGCATAGCCCAGCACCTCTCCCAGCGCAATCATCAGCTGGTAGAGCGATACCAAGTTACCGCGAATACGGCGCTCGACTGTTTCGGCGACGTAGACAGGCACAGTACCGCCTTCCAAACCGACTCCAAGACCAAGGATGACACGACCCGAAACAATCATTCCTGTTTGATAGATCCTGTTAGCTATTTCTACTTTTTTTTTTTTTTAAAAAAAAAAAAAAAGACAAGTATTGGCACTGAGCGGTCATTCTCGTACGTACCGAAATTGATAGCCCCTGCTTCGAGAGCGGCTCCAAGGGTGTACAGGATCAAGGACAGGTAGATGGCGCCCTTTCTACCGAAATATTCGTTTGCGGGAGATAAAATCAGCGCGCCACCGACAGCACCCAGAGGCATGCCCGAGTTGACCAGACTGTTTTGATGAGGGTCGAGATTCAGATCCTTTGGTAGATACAAGTTTGCACCAGAAATCAGACTTTGATCCAACCCAGAGAGAAGACCACCCATGCTGGCGAACGCGACCAGCAGCCAAGTAAAGTGCCTGGGATCCTTGAACTGAACTTGGAAAAATCCCGTGTTCAGGCCTCCCGCCGCGGCGAGTTCCTGCTCCATGTCTCCAATAAAGACATCGACTTGTTGACCGCCGGCTCGGGCGATCTCCAAGGCCTCGACCTCGGCCTTGTCGTTACCGCCGCCACCACCCATATTGATCTGATTATCTCTCTGGTGAGAAGAAGAGAAAATGAGGAAAGAGAAGGATTGATGACAGGTCGTCGCTTTTTGGTCGTGAGGAAAGGGCGTTGAAGCAAGACGTCAAAGGAGGGTGTGGACGGGGCGGAGGGGGGGGCATCGCCAATCGTCTGTTATATAAGAATGTAGCACAGGGCCGAGTACCCGAAAGCCACCGGCAAAAAAACAGGCAAAATGAACGAGAGGATGAAAGAGTCGGTCGCACGTACTGGGGGACGCGACTTCGGAGTTCCGTACTGCCGCTTTGGGATGAATGAACCCTTGCGTGTTGTGGAGGGACTGGGGCTCCAGATGGGGTCCCCAGCTTTTCATGACAGTCTGGCGAGACCACCTGCAGAACAGATCCAGCGACCTAACACCATGACTCGTATCTTTACGCCTGTTTTATTTGGGTTTCTTTTTTTTGTTCTTTTTGTTTCATTTTGTTTCTTTTTGCCCTTTCTTCTTCTTCTTCTTCTTTTTTTGTTGCGCCGACAAATTGGCCGTTGGACACAGAGGCGAGAAGAATCTACTATAATTTGTGAGCGGAGCAGCGTGTCACGGAAAATGAGGTCGACTGTGCAGGTAGATAGATAATGAACCGCAGCATGAGCCCCTGCAGATTACAGGCAAGAACGTGGAACGTACTTGCCGGTGTTCCAACAATTGTCAATCGACCCCGGTCTATTGGCTGTCAGACCTATTGATGACATAAGACCAGCCAGTCGGAGCGGAAAACAAATAGCGACAAACGGCGAGACAAACCATGGTGCATCTTGTTGCCAGAAGCCGCGGATTGTTAAAAGCTTGACATGGCAGAGATGGGCCTGCATGTGCGCCGTCAACTGTTTTGGTCAGCCCAACGGCACGCACGCTTGTGTGCATAATGCGACGCCCCTCGCTCGTCTTCCCCAGCCGGCAACGAAGTGGATATTATCGAGTAAGTAGCCGATTCTGTTTTTTTTGTTCCCCACAAGACAACACGCTTGTTGGGCTCGTGTGCAGTCTCGGATGATCGAACCGCGCCGTCGTGAGCCGAGCGGGCTCCAGTGGTGTGGCTTTTTCTTCCATGAAAACAGATGGAGGGAGGGGGATCTGTTGGCGGAAGCGATGTCCCGCCACGCCACATCTCACTATGGTGTCGTTGATGACACAAAAGGATATGAGGGGCCCATGACGTACATAGCACATACGAGAGAAGGTAGGAATGTCGTGGCTCAAGACCCTATTTGGCCGGACTCGTCCTGCTCCTCCTCGTCGGCGTCCTCGTCGGCTGACCTGCCAAAGCTTTTCACCACGCACCTGTGGGCCGTCGAAGCGATATCCCGGCCAGATGGGTACGACGGTGCCAATTGGAATAGTACCATTGACCGCATACTGGGGTAATTAGCGGCGTTGTCTGAGCGCTTATCCTCATTCTCAATCTGATGCATCTACTGGTGCACCAACTGCATCATCCTAGTCGCCCCTCTAGTCGTACTGGTTCTAGCCTCTCCCTGGTTCAGAAGAAGCCAGACATTTTGGCCGTTGCCAGCAAAATGGCGGACCGACGGGGGAACGTTGTAGAGACTTGATTGGTCAGATGTAGTTTTGGTTCCGGCGAGCGATGCTGTTTCTGGCGAGGCAAACAGCGGAGCTGGTTGGCCGGAAATGGAGCCATCAGAGGATGCGTCTGTCAATGTGGATGGAAGGGTCGCCGCTCGATGACGACTCTGGCGGCTGGAGAAAAGCTCGATTGTACTAGAGTAGGCAAGATATCGGCGGTTCTCAAGCGGTGTTCCGAGTTGGATGGATGCAGTGAAGCAGTCAGGTCGGTTCGTCCTGACTGTGGATGGACACGTACCCCACAGTTTGGTTGTATTGACGCGAGGTGCTGCTGACGGTTATTGGGTCCTCGGTTGCTACGGCCCACGGCCTGCATAGTATGTATGTGCGTCGAATGTCGTTTGGTGTCTTGTGTCTTAAGAGCAGCCGAAAGCCATTATTGCTCAACACTATTTCGGGTGGCAGATCAACGAGCCTCGTCGAGGTCGAGGGGGGGATGCATTGGAGGGTTGGTCAGACCCAGTCTGGTCGTCTCTCCCCGCAGATCTGCGTTCCAAGACGCCACAAACGGGCTTCCAATGGAGAAGGTGCGACCCGGCTGGGCCGTGGTGGCTTGCGACTCAGTCTCACGTGACCGCAGTGGGGCGTCGAAGCGGGCAAAGGATGCAAAAAGCAAAAGAAAAGAAAAAGAAAAAAAAAGAAAAAGAAAAAGAAAAAGAACAAGGGAAAGGAAAAGGAAAAGGAAAAGGAAAAGGAAAAGGAAAAGGTAAAAAAAAAAAGACATTGACCATTGCGGCTCTTTCTGGTCCACACTGTTCTCACCCTTCCTTTGTGTCCTATTCGTAGCGAATTCCTTCTCCCATCCTGCTCCCCGAGAACCATGCAGTTGAAGACTGAGCAGCGTCTGGTGTTGCCGCCCACGGCGGACATGCACGTCCATCTGCGCGAGGACGACATGATGGCGCTCGTGACTCCCACCATCCGACGAGGGGGCGTTGATACCGTTTTTGTGTAAGGCGACATCGTTCACGCAGGACACTTGATGTGTGTGAGGACCGTGCTGACAAGCGAGTGCAGCATGCCAAATCTTGTTCGTAAAAGAAAAAAAAAATAAGCTTGAAATCTCTAGATTCCTGTCGCTGCGCTGCGTCAGCTCGTCCAGCAAAGATCTGGATGCAACCAAGACCAGAATGGCATTGACTTGTGCTCACTCTAGGTTCCTCCCATCACCACAGTTGAAAGAGTATGCTTCTTCTTCTTCTTATCTTCTTGGTTACTCTAACCCTAAGCATGAAAAAAGTCTGAGGCCGGAGAAAGAGACCGTCTCCAACTTATACTGACTGCTTCCAAGGCTCTCGAGTACAAAACCAAATTGGAGAAGATCGACCCAAATGTTCATTACTTGATGTCCCTTTTCGTACGTATTGACGAACGCTCACCCAAACCCCCTCCCTGTCACTAAATTGTGAAGCTTCACCCCTCGGTCACTCCAGATGTCATCGACGAAGCTGCCAAGGCCGGCGTCACTGGTGTAAAAATGTACCCTCAGGGTAAGTCTGATTCGTGTCGTGTTTTTTTTTTTTTTTTTTTTTTTTTTGCGTAAGAGCTAACAATGCCAAGGCGCCACCACAAATTCTGAAAATGGCGTGGCCAACATCGAAGCATTCTATCCCACTTTTGCCGCCATGGAGAAAAACGATATGGGTGAGTCTCACTGCTCTACTGCCCACGTTTTTCTTTGCTCTCTGTTCTCCTTAAAGATAATGATGCCCATGTATTGCTGATAAGTGGTTAACGGTCACGTACAGTTCTGAATCTCCATGGTGAAGTTCTGGAAGCATTGGCCCCTGAGGGAACAACTCTAGAGGAAGCCTTCCTGCCCACCTTGAAGAAGCTCCATGAACGATTTCCAAAATTGCGAATCATTGTACGTCAATCATGATCCGACTGCGACTGATTGCATTGAACTTTCTTCCAACTAAGAAAAAATAAACGTCAAACAGCTTGAGCACTGCACCACCTCTGCAGCTGTCGAGGCCGTCAAAGCCTGTGGTTCTACCGTTGCTGGTACATTTACGCCCCCATTTCCCGCCTAGCAAAATACAATTGGTATAGATCCTAACGCTCTTCCAAATACTAGCCACCATCACAGCTCATCACCTCTACTTGACTGGTGCCGACGCTTGCTGTGATCCCTTCGCCTTCTGCAAGCCCATCCCCAAGAAGCCAACTGATAGAGATGCGCTCTTGAAAGCCGTCGTGAGCGGCAACCCCAAATTCTTCTTGTAAGTCTCTCCCGCCCACCTCCCCCCTCTTTTTTTTGTGGTTCAAGGTGGCAGTGAAAAATTAGGTTGGGAAGAAAGCATGGTCTAATCCTTATGTCAGTGGAAGCGACAGCGCGCCTCACCAGATTCTCTCCAAAACGTCCGCCGAACAAGGCAAAGCCCCTGCAGGAGTATTCACGCAACCAGCAGTGACACAGTTGGTCCTCATGGCCTTGGAAGAGGGCGTCGAGCGCGGTGACGTGTTCGAATCTGACGTGACACAAGAAAAGCTTGAGGGATTCTTGAGTCGGAATGGACGCCGGTTCTACAAGCTTCCCGAGACATCGAACAGCAGGATTGTGCTGGAGCGGAAGGGCGAGAAAATTGGAACCAGTGTGAAGAGTGCAGATGGCAAGACGGAGGTTGGAATATCGCGCGCTGGCACCGAAATATTTTCACTGACTTGGGCCACGGTCTGAGGTTCTTTAACAAAACGGCGAAGTACCGATAGGAGGACCGATCCGCCACAATACTCATCAGGAAAGCAAATCAACGGACAGGGTTTAACAAAAAGCTTGAAACTTTAACCTCTTTTTTTTTTTTTTTTTTTGCTCAGGGACGAAAAGGCGTGAATTCAAAAGCAGAAACAGCCCCAGCAGTAACTTTGCCAGACGAGTGCTTTAATCGTACAACTTCAAGTAAACCCGACTCTAGCCAGAAACACATGTCTGAACCTCGATTGGTTGGGTATCGCTTGATGCTCTAAAAAAAGAGGGCCCTACGTCGATTTTACCACCACCTCCTCGATGTCATGCACGATGAGATCCTCAAACGTTTTAGAAGCTTCCATGATACGCGAGCTGGAATCCTTACCATCGAACAAGTACGTCAATTCCTCGAGAGTCGGTCCCGCTGTCTCGACAAAGAAGAAGTAGACGACGACAAAGATCAAACTTACCCACACGCAGTAGTAAATGTACAACTTCCAGCCAATCTTCTCCAGCGCAATGGGGTTGACGTAGCTGCCGAAAATGGCAGCCACCTGGATGGTGAGCAGGACAAAGGCCCATGTCTTGGCGCGCATCTGGTACGTGACCACCTCGAGAGGGTACGTGACGACGAGGTTCGTCCAGGCCACGGTGTAAAAGGCCTGGAAGACGAAGATGCAGGCCAAGACGACGCGGCCAGCCGCCAGAGACTCCCGATCGAGGTACTGCTGGGCGGCGATTGTCCAGGCGAAGAAGGTGAGGGCGACGCCGCCGGAGCCGACGAGGAAGAAGGTCCGTCGCTTGAACTTGTCGATGAGGGCCGTGACGACCAGGGAGACCATGTACTGCCACAGGGTGACCATGCCGTTGACGAGGTTGATGTCCTTGGTGTCGCTGACGCCCGTGTCTTTGAGGATCTGCGCGAGGTAGTTTGACACGAGGAGATTGCCGGCGCTCTGGCTAAATACGGCTGTGGCGAAGCAGAGACCGATGCGTTTCAAATTCGCTCTCGACGAGAAGAAGAAGTGCCTCCACGTCATGATGTTCTGACCCGCCGTCGTCGTCGTCGTCGCCGCCGCCGCCTCCCGCGCAATAACCCGCTGGATCTCGGCGTATTCAAACGCCACAAGAGGGGAATGCGCATCGCCCTCCCCGTGATACTTGACGAGCACCTCACGCGCCTCGTCGCCCCTCCCCCTGGCGACGAGCCACCGCGGCGACTCGGGCGAAAAGAAGATGAGCACAAGCTGGTACGCAGAGGGCACCATCTGGATCAGCGTCGGCAGCCTCCACGACCACTGGTTCGGGATCCGAAAACAGCCATACGTGGCCCACGCGCCCACGACAGAGCCCAGCACGATGGACGTGTTGTAGAAAGTTGTCACCCGCACCCTCTCCTTCGGATGGCTCAGCTCCGTGACCAGCACCGCCGCCGTCATCTGCACCAGGCCGCTGCCGAAGCCCAGCACCATCTTGCCCCCAATGTACATGTTGAGCGACGACGCAAACACCTCAATCAGCACGCCCACTATGATGACGAGAGATCCCAGGCCGGTGGGCACGCGCCGGCCGTACCGATCGCCTATCCAGCTCAGCGTAAGGAGCGGAATCAGCCCCCCTATCGAGTTTGAGGCACCAAAGAAGCCCAGCTTGGAGCCCGTGGGGTGTCCGAAGCGTTCCTGCCAAGAAGGCAGCACTTGCATGCCGTTGGTCATGGACTTGATACTTGGTCAGTCGACTGGAGGGTATATATGTTGTTTTCACACACACACACACACACACACACACACACACATATATATATATATGTATGTATATGTATATACTATCTTTTTTTGGTAAGTTGCAGATTGACTGCTCAGATGAAAGCATGTATCCAAAAACGCAATACAAAAAAAGAAAAATTACACGCACGCAAAAAGAAGAAAGAAAACACCAATACAAACACAAAACGACAAGATACAATTACAACTCACCCCATCAATGCCAAGCGCCGCACTGGTGAAGAGCGACGACGTCAGAAGAAAATACAGAAGAATCCCGTTCCGTCTCCTATAGAATGGAGGGATGGCATCCAGGTCAACGGGCCGGATGATCCCATCCGTCGCATGTGCGGCGGAAACCATACCGTGCGCAGGGTTCATCTTATTTCCCCAGAAAGGACTTTGGTAATTTTTTTCTTGTCACCAGAAAAGGAATAGGTCAAGGAAAGAAGGAAAGAAAGAAAGAAAACGCCGACACGCACTGACAAGAAGTGCGGGTGCACAAAGCATATAACGCCTCCAGCAAAACATGTCGATACGTCGTGCAAGTATATCTGTAGAAATCGCATCATCCACGACTCTGCAGCACAAACACACACCAAAAAAAAGAAAGGGATTCTAGTTCCTGGATAAAAAGTACGACGTAAAGCTAGCGACCAACCAGAAGGAAAAGAAAGTCGGCCCGTCCTCCGCGTGAAACTCGACCAACCTACGAAGGGAAAAAAAAAACGAACAGTCGACTTTTTGTAAAGGAGCCAATCAATTTCGTGAAAAAAGTGATAGAAAATGGGATCACGATAATTCATGAGAAACGACAGAGGTCAGCTTTCGTGAAGGTATGCTAACCTAGTCAAGCAGGTGGCTCCTCCCGTGCGTCCAAAAAAAAAAAAAAAAAAAAATCATGCACACCTCGGAAAACCCAAAATTGACTGCCGCATGATTGACTGCCGCATGCAGGCTGCTTATTTCCGCTCGACTGACACTTCTGGTGCGTGCCTCGTCAACTCGATTGCGCGAGTCTGATGCGTCGTGCCGGCGAGAACGGGCGCGTCGACATGCAGCCTGCAATGCAATGCACCAGACCGGACGCGGTGGCTGTCTCCTCTCCGGACTCGGACTTTTCTCCTTGGCGTGATACGAGAGTTGTCAAGCATGCTTTGCATATACGTATGCATTACATTCTCGAGGCCTCGAGATCCTGGACACGACGGGAGCTGTGTTTCTCTTGAACGGGGTGTGAGGTTCATGAATCATTGCATTGGTTGCTCGACACCGCTCAACACCTCGAGCTACACATGGTCATGACAACACAGACGTGGCTTTGCTCAGCATCTCCTTTTATACATATAAATATATATCTAGAAAGAAAAACCCCGCTGGATGCAAAAGAAAACAATCAAATGCATGGATAAATCACAGTGTCACACACCTATCGCTCTATAGTCATGTAGTCATGTCATCAAGCCTGGAGTTTGTACCAGTCCTCTGGCAGGCGCTCTTGTAAATGCCTCTAATTCACTGCCATCTTCGATCTCTCTTCTCAACTTGGGTTAGGGAAGAAGTGCTCTTGAGTGCATCTGAAGCTTTAGAGTTCAGTCTCGTCAGAATGTTGAGCAAAATATCGAAATCGAGCCGCGCCCGAGCCGCGAGTGGCGACGCTTGGTTTTGACAAATGACGGAAAGTAACGTGGCGCCGGCGAGTCGGATCTTCTCCACCTTAACAGAATGAAAAAAGACAGGGTCAGTACTAAGTAGTGCTTCTTGACTTCACCGACATCCGATTTCTAAGCCACCACTTGGTAGTGAAATGAATCTACGGCAGAAAAAAAATAGACTTACATATGGTTCGCCATTGACCTGCAAAGCCCAGAATGGCGCATCGTGCATGGCTCTCAGCATATCCCGCACAATCTCCGTCTTGCGCAAATCAGCCTGCTCTGCACCGGGCGACGCAATATCCTCAAACTTCTGCGTGATGACCATATGAAGGCAGTGGAAGGAGACTTGAAGATTTGCCCGCTGAATCACGAAATGATTTGTTTCGGTTGCGGAAGAATCGCTCTCGACCGCCGTCCTGCAGATAGATGAGGCTTGAAGGAAGGGCGGTAAATCGTCCATGCAGGTGATAAATTGGACGAACAGCAAATCCAGGTGCCGTCGTTCCGACTCGGGGAGCGTCTTCCTAGAGTGGTCGTCGGTGTTGATATCAATGGAGTTTTGGTCCTGGAAGAGCCTGATCTGGACAATGAGTTCTGACGCAGCCTGCCAGAGTCTCAAATTGGCGTTGAAGCCGGCAATGAGGTTTCTACTATGTGACTCGGGTGGCGTCGGAACATGGCATTGGTTGCCCATGTTGGTGCATCTAGATCTATGTTGAATGCCGCTTGGGTACGCAGTCGTGATGCCAGTGTCGAAGAAATACTTGTGCATCGTTATTGGCCGGTTGTTCAAGATGGCTGCTGACTTGTCGCCCATGTACACTATCCAGAAAGCTCTGCGGCGCATTTCCGCTTCGACAGCCGGCAGTCCCTCGAGGGAAGACTCGTCATATAGCCTCATCACCTGGGCCAGACGCGTGGCTTCGCCGAATATGTGCCATGAAAACTTGGGCTTTCCCGCGGCGTGGAAGCAATTGGAGTGAAAGTAGCGGATGGTGATGGAGTCGGCATTGGGACTCTCCAGATCTGCCTCCAGGTAGCTGCTCAGACAGTTCCTCGACGCCTGTAGAAACAAGTCGGCCACTTCTTCACCTTGGGAAAACAGTTCTTTGGGTAGCATGAAGGCCGTCTCTGCGCACACGGCGGTGATGAGAGTGAAAGTGGCCTCGTGCCAAAAGGGCAAGGCCCCGCTTACAGCGATAGGAGAGTGTTCTGACCAGGCTGGAGGTTTTAAGGAGGGCAGTGTGTCTGCGACTTGCTCATGAATTCCATGTCGAGCTGAGCCGCCGTTCTCTCGGGCGGTAGAGGCACGGATGAGCGGAGCTGACGCAAAGACGGAGAAGCCTTCGCGGAGACTGGGTTCATGGATAAGTGGTGTAAGCGGGTAGAGATACTGGAAAAAGAGGCTGAAGCATTGTTCGACGACCTGTTCAAGAACCTTGTTCTGCAAGCTCAAGGCACTCGCCAAGTTGTGCCAGTTCCTGATGGCAGAAGCCCCTGATGCTGGCGTGGGACTGGCGGCAGCAAAGTCCCATGTCGAGACCGGAGATGGACCAGCAGCAGCAGAGCCGACACCAAGCGGCGCGGCTGGTTCCCAAGAAGTAGTTGTCGATGAGTTGGACGGGCTTCCAAAGGTGGCGCTGCTGGTGTTGGGCGTGGTGTTTTGCGCCAGTGTTGACAATGGAGAAGGAAAGCTGCGACAGCCAGAGAATGTCGACACGGCCTCTGGGGGAATTAAAGGGACAGGTCTCTTCTTCGGCTTCGGCCCACGCTTGGCCAGAGGCAAGTGAAAGGTGCAGTCGACGTTATTGTCGCGGCAATACGAGCAAGTCCCGGCCGCGTTGTTGAAGTCACACTACATGTCGTTTTGATGTGGTTGGACGTTGCGGCTCCAGTCAGCCAACTTGAAGGAGAGGAAAGAAGAAGAAGGGAGAGGAAAAAAAAAAAAAAAAAAAAAAAAAAGTACAGAAGAGACGGGACAAACCAACCCTTGCTTTTCTGAGGCGGCACTGATCACACGCTCGTGAAATGGCCTGTCGCCGTGGCTTATCCCCAAGCACTGGTGGCGACGAAGCCGATATCGAGCTGCTCATGTTGACATGACCACGATGCCCCATGGGCTTCGGAGCGAGACGTTTTCCAGAAGAAGAATTCGGGAAAAATAAAGACATGGCGAAGACCACCATGGGGGAATTACGGGGTTTTATTCAAGCGCCAGTCGAATTCTGACTGGCATTTGCTTCGCCCTCCTGCTCTTTCGATTGAGCAGCATCGCCACGTGGATGATCCACCTTGGTATTGGAATTCGGACGTCGTTCTGGTCTTGATGCTTTGAATTCCTGACAATTCAGCTGGAGTGGGGGCCAGAAATCTGGGGTCATGGCTGCGTTGCGTTGCATTGGGCGGAATGGGCGGGGAGGGCGTAGTTAGGGGGAGGGTTGCGCTAGGTAGCCGTCTCCATGTTATCCGGGTTGCCAAGTCTTCCATGTAGGTACATACCGTATATATCTAGTCTTGACCCTGACTTTGACCCAGGCCACTTTGACCCAAGCCCAATCAAATTGATAGCCATAGATTCTGTAATAGAAAAAAAAATAAAAAAAAATCATGAGCCAGGTATACATTACATACAGACATGTATGTACAGCGCGTGCATATATGGCGCGTACGCGGCGCGTATACGGGCTCACTAGCGCACGATGATGCTCGAGTGGAGTAACCCTTGGATAGGCCATATTTAGTGGAGCAACCTCGGGTGAGCTAGAGCTAGTCGACCTGCCCTCGTGTCATCCATCTGTGGCTTGGCCGACCGGGTGACTTGGTTGGGTGTTCCAGATCCCGACAACTTGCATCGAGAAGCTTTGCAGTCTGCTGCACAATGAAGCGAGGCCCGACTAGGTGCCTCGCATGACTTTGAGTGGCAACATGTTTCAATACCGTGATGCCACTGCAGGTATAAATGACCACATTCTGAGGACAGGTGAGATTCCGGCTACCAGGGATGCGCGGCCCCATGGTCTGACCTGACACTCGTGTTTTTTGTGTTGATTTTTTTCAAAGGCAAAGGCAGAGGACAAAGGGAAGTTAAAGGAAAACGAACGCGAAGAGGAAAACGAAGAGGAAAAGGAAAGGGAAAGCGAGAGGGGAAGACTACAGCTTCAACCATTCCATCTAATGAAATCCCTCACGATTGCGCGACTCGTCGTCGGGTGCGGTCTCACAGTCACAACCGCGCTGCCATCCGCCGACAATCCTCACCATGCGCAGAACCGTTCCCAGTTGCCCACATGTCGCTTTGCATCAAGCTGGTCGCAGAACGATGTGCTCAGAAATCCGTCTGGCTTCGAAAGGGAAATGCTTTTCTGGGAGGGCAAATTCCACCAAGACGACGTTGCTTACAACCCCGCGAATGGTATGACGTATGACGGGACGCAACTCGACTGGATCACCGGAGACAGGACCAAGAAACATCCGTTCAGTGCAGCAAGCAAGGAGGTCAGCTCAAACCTTTTGCTACTTTCTCATGCCCGTGTTTCGGGTGGGGGAGGGGGGAGGGGGAAGGGGGAAGAAGTTGGGGAGGAGGAAATTAAAAAAAAAAAAAAAAAAAAAAAAACTGACCGTCGTTTTTTTCTCGAACCACTTCATCTAAATCTGTTACCAAGGCAATTCAAATTATGCTTTATACGCACGCAATTGCGGGCTCAAAAAAAGCGGCACGCTTTCTCACCCCACACGATCTGCCCAGGGCTGCCAGGTTCGCAGCCGCCGTCATGAAGACAAAGCTGCAGACTTATTTGCGCTTCAACCAGACTTATCCGGGATATGGCGGGTTTCTCCCTTGGATCACGACCAACGAACCTGACTTGTCGCCAACGTGGGACTGGAACAATCGCGTGCCTGCTCTGGACAATGGGTTAGCAAAAGGTCCCCTTCCCTCTCCCCGTCTCTCCCCGCCTCCCCTAGCATAACAGTAAGTACATACAAACAAACAAACACGCAGATATTGACGACCTTTTCTACCTGCGAAATATCAGCGAGCTCGTCTGGGCCGTGTACGCCTGCATCCACGCACTAGAGCAGAGCCGCGACCCGTTGAGCAAAAACCTGGCTAGGGAATGGCAAAATTGGCTCGACTACGTCAAGACCACCGCTGCAACGGTCTTCTACCGGGGAAACGGCCGCGTCTGTGCCGTCACCACTCTCAAGGACCAGAGCAAGCCTCCGCGAGACGCTCAGCAGGGCTACACATGCGAAGGCACGGGTCTTCTGGATGATCCCTACGAGGGCGAGCTGTTTACGCATTTTTTGCATTCGTTTGGTGGTCTGACGAGACGCGACAAGGAGGCGCTGTGGCAGGTCAAGAGGGCGAAAATGATCAGGAGGGAGTATGACATGGGGGGCTACGGCCCCATTACCGTCCAGCAAGGTATGTAGGCACTCGACCGCGGGACCCTGATGGATGGCCCCTGAAATGCAGTCCCGATCAACATGCATACACTAGGCTACTGGTTTTCGAGTCACGAATCCTGGAAGGTCTTGGAGCTGCCCTATTACGACGTCGACGTGGTAAAGTAAGTTTGAAACAGAACGAGAACAAGAAGAAGACTGAGGGGAAGAAAAGCCAATCATGTGCCCGTGACGCTCACATCTGATCGCCCACTTGCACAGGAGGCTTTATCACAATGCTGAAAGAGCACGAACCTGCAACTCGGTCGTGACCGGAGTCCCAGGCCTATTCGCCTCGGTCAACAACTCAACCAATGTCACGACGGATGAAATCATGGGCTACATCTCGCCGGCGGGGATACCGTCCATCGCGAGCCAAAAGGAGCAGTACCATGACGTGGTCTCGCCATACGGCGCCTGGCCAACCATGTTATTCGACAAGGCCATCGGGCTGGCTTGGTGGCGCAACATGGTGGTTGCCAAGAAGATGCAGAGTTCGTTATTTTTCCAGCCGCGCGCGTGGGTTTTTTTTTTTTTTCAACAAAATCACATTCTTTTCTTCATCCATGCTGACAAGTTCTTGTGCATGATCAGATCCGTTTGGAAGTACCGAGTCGACACGAGTGGATGGGAAGTTGGTATCGGCGCTCGTGACATGGGATAGCAAGGTATTGACGGTGATGGCGCTGCTGGGGGGCGTATGCGACTTTCTGCGCCCCAAGATGAAAAAAGATGGCATTTACAGCGACTTTATTTCGATTACTCAGGTGCGTTGTCTCCAATATGAGACTGACGAGAGGGCTTCTTTTCTGACTGTAGTTTTTTTTTTTTTTTTTTTTTTTTTTTTTTTTTTTTTTTTTTTTTTTTTTTTTTTTTTTTGCACTTTTCTTTTAATGGATATATATCCATAGGAAACTAACAAAACTCGACAGAGAGAGTATGGCCGGGTATTCAAGAATCTTCAAGGAGAAAACATGCCGCTGTGTCTGCCACGAGCGGACGTCCCGGACGCTGGACTGATGGACTTTACACACTGCTCTTTGTGAGGGGAGCTCCTGGACGTAAGCAAGGTTCTTTCAAGAACAAAATCAATATCTTGCGACGTAGTAAACAGACATGGAAACACAGGGGGATGGCCACACCAGATGTTTGTAGCTACAGTGCCGGCTCGTTGCGCGATATTCTGATGTATGCTCGACCATGGGCCAAACAACCAGCCATGTTGATTGACGCCAGACGAGACTCGGGCGATGCTGCCACTAGGCCCGACCCGGCAAGCATGTGGATACAAGTATTCTCAAACTCAGCCTAAGCGTGGTACAAATGATAACAATGAAAATGCCGACTCGCTCACTCACTCGTCACTCACCACTCACTCACTCACCCGCGCGCTCTCACCAGCCAGATTCTCACCAAAATCCTCCCTCACACAGATTCTGCGTCGTGCGTCGTGCGTCGTGCGCCCCCCGCCAATGGCACACACACTGCCTCTCGAGCGTCGTCCCCCCGGTCCCTGTTCCCGCGCGCCATGCCGTCCCTAACAGCGTCGCCTCCGCGTCCCCGGTGCAAGAAGACGCGGGCCAAGCACGCCTGTCGCGAGTGCAACGCTCGTCGGGTGCGGTGCAATGTCACCGAGGTCCAGCCCTGCAGCAACTGCGCTTCGTCGGGGGTCGAGTGCGAGGTCCTGCCCTCGCGTCGCGGACGGTATGTTTTTTCTTTCTTTCTTTTTTTTCTCTTATTTTCCCTCATTTTTCCTTGTTTTCTCTCAGTGTCTTTTTTTCCCGCGCTCCATCTCACGCCCGCCACCCCACGCAGATATCCTCGCCGGTCGCGCAGACTAGAACCTGCACCGCCGCCGCCGCCCAGCACGAGTGCGTCCTTGAGCCCGGCGCGCACGACCGGCTCGAATGCGCGTCCGCCGCCGTCCAGCATTGCCGACGAGTCCTGTCCGCCCG
>SRPZ01000459.1:0-16701 GCA_018360255.1 Claviceps maximensis
AACTAACTTAGCTAAAGCTACTACTAGTAGTATAGTTTATATATAATAATATAGTAAATAGAATAATAAGCTAGTTACCTAACTATATACTCTTTAGGTTTTACCTAGAGTTTTACCTTAAAGTTAGAGGTAAACCTTTTAAAGAGGATATACTAAAAGTTAATATAAGAGTAAAAAGACTCTAAGAAATATAAAATAAGATAATGCTTATATAGTAGAAAGCAGTAGAATTATAAGTAAAATACTATAATAAATACTACTAGCTAATATTCTTTAATAAGGGAGATAAAGTTATACTTTTAGTAAAGAATATTTAAATAAAGAATATAAAGAAGAAGCTAAACCCCTAGTTTATAGGACTATTCTATATACTAAATACTATAGGAAAATAAGCTTATTAACTAGAACTTCTAGATAAGTATATATAGCTATATAATATTTTCTATATCTCCCTCTTAAAGCTATAGAAATAATAGGTAAAAGGTAGTAAATAAATAGTATTACTAAACCTAGAAAACTAGGATAGAGAGTATAAGCTAAATAATATCTAGAATAAAAAGGAGATATAAGAAGGTACTTATTACTTAGTAAAATAAAAGGGATAGCTAAGTAAATATAATTAATAGGTAGCTAAGGAAGATATATATATACTAAGGCTTATTATAGTATATAAAAAGAAGGTAGTAAAGAAGTATTATAGATTATAATAAGCTAGTAATATATAGGCATTATACTACTTAAAAATATTATATTTTATATTAAAAGGGAAAAGAGATATAATAAAATACTGCTCTTATATAAAATAAAATATATATATATACTACTAAAAAACAAACTAAATAACTATTTATAGCTTAGGTAGGGCTATAGGGAAAGTACTAATAGTAGACTTTATTATTCTAAACTATAAAGGTATATTAAAAGCCTAGATTTTACTATTAGCATTTTTCTATAATACCTTAGTAGTAGTAGTATAGACCTAGTGTATAGTTACTACTTAGATAATATACCTAGAATCTCCTAACTATATACCTAGCTACTACTGCCTAAACTACTCTACTATTAATATATTATAATTTAGCTATTAAAGTATTAGTAAATATAGAGTAAATATATAGTATATAAATATAGGGTTTAAATATATAATACTAAGGGGGATTAGTAGGAAGAGGGTAATATATAGCTATTGCCTTATAATAATATACTTATTATACACTACCTATATATCCTAAGCCTAAAAGTTAGTAAAATTAAGATAATATATAAGTAAAAATACCTATAATAAATAACTTAGCTAAGCCTATTAGAGTAAAAGCTATATAGTAAGCCTAGTTAGTGTAATTAAAACTATATAGTAATATAAGCAATAAGCGCGTAATTTTATAGTATATATTATTATAAAAAACGTAGACTAGTGTCTTAGCGCTAGCCTCACTAGCTACTATACTAATAGAGGCTTAGACTAGTGTCTTTAGCTAGTTATATACCTTAAGAGCAGTAGTCTAGTTGCTTATTATTATAGGTAAAGGCTATAAACTATTAGTAAATAACTAGTAATATTATAAATATTATATATACTAGCTTATAGGAGTCTAAGTGTATAGTATATTATTTATACTGCTTTATTATATAAACTTTACTGCCTATAAATAGGTTAGTAAGGAATTTATAGGCTAACTATACTAATTTAATATTAAATAGTAAATGTTTCTTAAAGTTATTATATATAGTATATATATAGTGAAGGTAATAGCATAAATAGAGCTTAATATTTATAGATATAATAGCGTTTTAATAGAGAAAATAGGGGGATATATAGTAATAATAATAGTAATATTAGTAATAGTAATATTAGTAATAGTAATAATAAAAAGGAAGGAAAATATAATAGAAGGCTAGGGAAGAGGTATAGTCTTTATAGTTAGGCTAAGTATATAGCATTATTATTATTTTAACTCTCACTAATATAGTAAAACTAGCTAATAGCTATTAATTAACTAGTAAGTGCATTATTACTAGGGATAGTAACTATAAAAGGGGGGGTAATTATAAGGAGCCTTATAATATATATATATTACAGCCTTATATATATATAACCATTAGGTAACAACCTTATACATAACCTACTGCAATAGCTATATATATAACTTACTTATACTTTGCTATAAACTATATAGGGCATAGCCATTACTGCATATAACTTAGAGGAGGTAAGCTTTAGTTAATATACTATATGCCTATTACCTTTGCCTAGCTACCCTAGTCCTAACACTCTTAAAAGCGCTAAATAGTCTCTTTTTAGACCTTTTTTATATACTAAAAGAGACTTTTTTAAAGCTTTATTAGTAGCTTTAAACTAATATATTTATTAGACCTTTATATTATTAGTTAATAGAGTAAAAAGTTATAATATTTCTCTAAATTTATGCTTATAATAAGCCTTAAAGAAATACTAGTTATAGGTTTTACTTAAGTTAGTTATTAGTATTCTAGATATTTAATAACTTAATTAATCTAATAAGAAAATTATACTAAACCTTTATTTAACTACTAGAACTAAATTTAGTATTACTTATTATAGAATTAAATAAAAAATTCCTTTAATTTAATAGAGTAATTAGAGCGTTAAATAGTATATATATTTTAGTATATATTTTAATATATTAGTAGAAAAGGTTTTAGTTAAAAAAGAATAATATCTTATAAAATATACTAGTAGCCACTAGCTTTAAAGAGTTATTTCTTTATATACTAGTAGGCGCTAAGGGTTCTATTAATAATATAACCTTATTATAGATTGGATTTTTAAAGTTATTTATAATACTAAATTGCTACTTTTATATTAATAATACTAGATTTAGCGCTTATTAAGGCGTTATTATACTATATTTAAGGGTTTAATACTATTTATAAGACTAGCTGCTTACTAGTTAATAGCCTTAGAATAGAAAAGAGCTTTATAATTATTAGCACTTATCTCTAAGAACTATTATTAAGTAGGTTTTTAGGTAGTATAAATAAAAGTTTAAGATAATTTACTATAGTGCTACTAAATACTTATTTTTAGTATAAATTAAAATAGTCTATGCTATTATAGGTTTATTTAACTTTATTAAATTAAATAGAAAGAAACTATATAAATTTAAAGAGAATACTTTTAAAGCATTACTTAATAATAAATATAAGGCTTTTATATAAGTAGTAAGATAAGCTAACTAAGTTAATAGAGGTTATAATAGTATTAAAATTTATAGATAAATTATAAGGTAGCTTTAGAGTTAATATAAGAATTAGATATATAATAAAAGATATATAATTTTAATAGCTTTAAAGGTATTATTAATAAATTAAATATACTATATTTTTTAAAGTAAAGGAGAAAGGTTATTATAGTCCCTATATATATTACTAGAATTTATTAATAACCTTATAATCTAATACTAAAGACTACTAGGCTTAATAATAATATTTGCTTTAATTCACTGCTTTTTTACCTCTAATAAAGGCAATAAGCTCTAAACTATTAAATTAATTAGGTTTTTCTTTAGCTATACTATAATCTTAATTATAGTATTAAGTTCTAACTTATTTTAATATATAAAGCAGTCTTTAATTACCTCTCTTATATTATTTATACTAGGAGCCTAAGGATTAATATTATACTACTTTCTACTCTTTAGTAGTAATACTAAGGCCTTAAATATTACTTCTATAAGCTTAGATATCTAACCTAAATTCCTTTACTTCTATAAACTCCTAGATAACTTATTTAGCTATGCTCTCTTAGCTATAGGCATTTCTAAAGAGTTCTATATTAGTATAGAGAGTAATAGAGAGATTTTATAAGAAAAGTTAATATCTTAAGAGAGTATATTAGCTAGGGAGGTTAGAGATAGATTTTCTTTATTATTATTATTATTACTAGTATTAGTAAGTAGCCTTAGAGGCCTTAGATTCTTTTAATTATTTAATATATTATTATTCTTTTTATTTTTAGAGTTATTAGAACTATTTAATAACCCTTTAGCCTCTTTTTACACTACCTTTATAAAGCCTTTATTATTATAAATATTAATAATTCTATTTCTTACTAATAAATTAAAAGTAAATATTTCCCCTTAACTAATAGCTATAATAGAGTTATTAATTAAAAAAGCCTTAATAGTAATAGCTATACTATATTTTCTATATATATTATTAATAAATTTAGTAGCTTAATTACTTATATAAAGTCTTCTACTTTCTTTATTATAAGTTATGCTAGATTATAACTCTATAGTATAAAAAGCTTACTAAACCTTCTTAAGCTACTTATAATAGTTCTTAATAGCTAGTATATACTATATATAAGATATAAATTTATAGTAAAGGGTAGGAAGGAAGCCTTTAAAGACCTCTCTTAAAATAGTAATTTTATTATTATTAAGCTATTAGTTATACTTTACCTTTAATAGTAGCTTAAGTAGGAAAAGCATTTCTATATTAAACTAATAGGTGCAGTTAGACTTAAATGCCTTTATTAGCAAAGATTAAGGCATAATATAAATTAATATATATATAATAGAGGGATTTATATATAAATTATAATAGAGATTTATTTATAAGGCTATTACTTAATAATAAAAGAGGCATATATAGTTAGAAAAAAATTATTATTA
This sequence comes from Claviceps maximensis, assembly GCA_018360255.1. Classification (NCBI taxonomy): domain Eukaryota; kingdom Fungi; phylum Ascomycota; class Sordariomycetes; order Hypocreales; family Clavicipitaceae; genus Claviceps; species Claviceps maximensis. The sequence continues at coordinate 4,659 of SRPZ01000459.1, forward strand.
GTAAAGGTAGTAAAAAAAAAATAGCTAAAATATATTAATAGGGCACCCTAAATAGTATAAGGTAGTCGCCCTATAGTGATCCACATATAACTTGTACCGGACATTGTCGAGCACAAAGTTTGTACGGTTTCGTGGATCAGGCCCTAAGCCGAAACAGGCCAGGCAGGGCCAATGGTCTGGTCAAAGATCTATTGACCTGTTCCACCCGAGCACATGCATGAGGAGGACTGGAGCCATCCCAGTGACCGGCGCGCTCTGTTACCGACGGCTATAACAAACATGTATTAGACCATGGAGGATGGAGATGTTCCTGGCCGGGGATGGACTGGAGCGGGGCTTGAGGGTCCAAGAGATTGGAGGCGCGATCCCGGCGTAATGGTCGGTCGATTCGGGAAAAAGGCGATCGACCTTGGTGACAGCCAAGGACACAGTCGAGGTGCTTCGTTTTTTTTTGGCCCGCGATGTTGTGTTGTAATAACGTCCCACGACGTCGACGGTGCTCAGCGAGCTCTTTTGGCCGCGATGCAGTTGATGGCTCACACTTCACGATATGCAAAGAGGTTAATCTGGCCGTTGATTGTCGTTGATCGTGTGCAGGTGTCAGTTGACCGGACTGGGAGTGATTTGTCCGGTGCGGACTGTCAGTTGGTGACAGCTGTCAAACAAGGAAGGCGTCTGCCAGTCTACACAGTGTAGACCAGACATTCCTCCATCGTGCCTGCCGTGCTTGTTTGTTCTCCCAGTCCGGTCGCTACCAAATGTGAAATGTGAGGTCTGTGGCAAAGCGCGCAAAGTGATTGTGGATGCGGGGTACTTCAACTAGCACAATTCCCTTCATCTTAAGACCAGAAGATGTCGTCAACATGCCGCAAGCAACGACGATATTGTACGGCGAAGGGCTTGGATATTCTCGAGTGCGCGTCTGACGGAGGAATGATTCTTTCGCTTGGGCAGACTGCCTCGCCGCCTCGCAACCATTGCCTTACAAGATGCTGAAAGTGGCTTGGGCCAGATCTCTTCAGGGGAATGAGCAGACATCAGACCCTTCTCCGAAATGACAGATCCAACCGCAATCAAGCCGTGGTTTCAGCCGTGTCGCCAATCGACGATCCATTGCTCTGGGGAGACACTGACACAGCCACACACAGTAGAATCTGGTTGGCAGCCATGCATTATGTTGAAGCTGGATAGAGCCTAAACACGAACTCGAGGGCCTGCGTTCAGAAGCGGGAATGCTATCCTGTTGGCGGAAGGGGCCTCCATGTTTGCAAGCACTCGGCATCGGACCATAGGGCATCGGAAGGGAGGGTAATGACGTTGGGCAGTGGGATGTTGGAAAGCTTTCATTTTGTGAATGCTTTGGTCGGCTTCGTTGAACAGCTACGTCCAGTTCCATCGACCCACACTCTTTGTACAACCAAGTTTCGATGACTCGTCTATTGCAGGTTCGTCCATCAGAATGTGATCAGGTACGTGTGTGGGAACAAAGGACAAAATATAAAAACAGAATCGACTCGCCTTTTCCGAGGCTGTTAGGCAGACATGACTGTTTCATGTAGGACAACGTTCGAGCCTGGCCCTGTTGTGACTCACGATCATTTTCCGTTGATTGACCAGCCAAAGACAAGAGAGTCGTTCGATGGCCATTAAAAAAAAGAGAGTCTGCGTATTCGAGACAGTGGACGGAAAAGTTGTCAGCACGTTACTTCGGAGACAAGGTTGATCAGAGCAACAACCACAACGGTATTAATCATCTCTCTTCCGTATCGGCGTTGCTCTCATGGGTTCTTATATATAAGCACCCGCGGTTCACATAGTGGTGGTATATTCTTTTCCGTGCCATCACCACAAGCCCCCCGCTCATACGCCACGTATGTATACGTTCCGACAATAATTTCTTGCCCCAAGGCCGACCGTTGACATCATCTCTATAGTCGCCCACGAGTTGATCGCCTATTCCTCAGAAATTTGACCTGTCGTCGAAACTCAAACACTATCCTCTCGCTTGCCTAGTTAGGTACTTAGGAGGACAAAATTGAAACGATATCTGGATCAGCCGCACACTACAGTTTCTATTCATTTATGAGACAGTCTTGCTGTCGTACGGGACAAAAAAAAGAAAGAAGAAATGAAAGTGGCCCAGCCGCCTGCAGCCATTTACAGCAACGAGAGCTCGATGTGCGTGCAGGCATGTGTAGAGAATATGCACCTGCTGATAATCAAAAGCCGCCTTCTGGTTCCCGCAGCCTGTACGATGATGAAATGGCGGCCATGGTTCCGCACTGTCTTTTGATGCATCAAATATCGGCTATCGAAGGCTCTCCCTCTCTCGGTCTATCTCTCTTTCTCTTTTTTCTCCAATTCCCCCCTCCACTTCCCGTTTTTTTCTTCTTTTCTGTTTTGCCTGTTCTCTAAGAAGTCGGAAATGCGAGCCGCCTAGGATGCCGTGTAGCAAAGCTGTTCCCGACCTTCCGATAGATGACATACGTAACGTTGCTTAGCTCTAATGCTTGCAACGTGCCAAGACATAAGAGGGATAGCGGCTCTTGTATGTACATGCACGTGTACACATTTACACAACGTCTGGTGAACGCTTCTTGAGACACGAAAATCACGAATCTCTCGCGCCAAGAAAATAAATTTAAAATAAAGGCGACAACCACATCTAGACACGCTTGTTCTCCTTGCGCAACACAAAATTCTTCGTGTCGTGCAGTCGCGAACTTCAATGGGGTTCGCGAGCCAGGCATGACGACGTGCTGAACCAGGGCCCCTAACATTATAATCCATCCTGCACCAGACATGGATTGTCACAGTGCCATCTTTTGCTATGCATGTGAATGACCGCTCAAGGCAATTCCATGCGTGGATCGCCAAGAACCAACAGCTTTAGGAAGGAAATCCAATCATTTGAAGTCCTCACTCCTCACTACGCGTCTTGAACAAAGTTCTTCGACTCCCCACGCGTGTCAAGGAAGGGTCTTGCGTAGAAAGAGGAAAGTACACACAAACATCAGGCCTGATTGTATGAAAACCCGCACAAGACAATCACGAATACGATTTTCCATAGACCGAGCATTATATCATTATGTCGGCGTTAAGCAAGAGAAGCCTTCTTCTCACGTTTATCCTTCAGTTCGGTACATACTCCCTCCTCGGCCTCACGAGAACCCTGCCTCTCGCAATCCCCGCACATTAGCTGAGGGTCCTCGCCCTGGATCTGATGGTCCATCAGTGCCTGCACGTCCACATGCGGACCCTTGTAGTGTTTACGCCCGTTAAGGATCCATGTCGCGCCCGCGATGACGAGCATGATGCCAAAGGCCACAATGCAGTAGTTCATGTTGTTGGCCGTGACGGGGATATTGGGAGGGAAGACGAAGAGGATGGTGGTTAGGATGGTCCATAGAATGCCGATCTAACCATTTTTATCATGTCAGCTTTTTTTAATATTTTTTTTTTCTTTAGATCTGCTTTGAGGAAAAGGAAGGGGATTTGGGTTGGGTTGGTCCGTCTTTGGATAGGAAAAAGTAGATGAATCCATCCTCCTCGCCTTATTTACTTTGTTTCGTTTTTTTTATGGAACATGGTATTCGTCCTTTTTTTTTACGGGAACAAAAAAAGAAAGGCCTATTTGTTCAAAGACTTACAATGTTAATGACCCAGCCCCAAGCTCCAGGTAATTTAAACGACCGATCCTCAGGTAGCATGATTCGTCCCCGAAGGACGTTGATAGAGGGTGGAATAGCATAGGTCACGCCCAGCGCAACTACGGACGCCGACGAGATGGCGCTGAAGGTGCTGCTGGACCCGAGGAAGATGCATCCAAAGACAATGACCCAGCCGATGGTCCAGAAGAGGGCATTCAGGGGCACTTCGAGCGTGGGGTGGACACGCGCGAAGAAGCCGCTGAAGGGCATGCCACGGTCCCGGGCAAAGGCATAGCTCATGCGCGTGCTGGTGCAGACGAGGGTGACGGTAGTGAAGACCATGCACACCAGCGGGAAGATGAGCAGACAGGTGCTGCCGGCCTTGCTTTTGGTCGCGTCCATGAAGATTTGCAGGAGCGGACCCCAGGGGGCGGTGATGACATGGTAGATGTTGTTGACGCAGAAAAGGATGCCGCTGAGGAAGATGAAGCCGGTGAACATGCCGATGGCGATGCAGTAGAGCATGATTTTGGGCCCCTGACGGCGCGCGTCGGGGATCTCCTCGATCATGTGGGCGGTTGCGTCGAAACCTGGTAAAATGAAAGCCAGTTTGATGATGAGTGGGCCGGCCGTATAAGAGTTCAACGGAGTGAAAAATAGTGAAAAATGAATATCCAAATAATGCCAGAATAATACATGATAAGAATATAAGCAAATAAAAAGAACAAGAACATTGTACTCACCCGTCAGTGCAAACGCACCCTGGAGCAATCCAAGCATCCACGCTAGCCCATCGGGCCAGCCAACATTATTGATGAAGTTTCCGTATACAAAGCTCCCCGTCTGAAAGTTGGGCGAAGCACATGCCAAAACGGCAATGACAATGACGACGAAACCGGCCACGGACCACAAGAAAGCTGCCTTTGTGAAATAAGGCAAGAACCGCGTGAATAGAGCATTTAGGACGAGGGCGGTGAGGGCAAAGGCAATGTAGATGAGAAACTGGTGCCACGGCCGGGCATCGTAGGTCGGATGAAGGAGGCTGACAATGTTGATGACAAAGGTGCTGCCAAGCAGGGGCCCCGAAGCGCTGAGGGCAACCCATCCGCAGACATTGATCCAGCCCGTAGTGTAGCTGATGGCGCGGCTGGACGACTTCCACGAGACGATGGCGGCCCAGTGGTATTGTCCGCCGGCGGTGGGATACGCGGAGAGGAACTCGGCCAGCGAGGCGGCGAGACAGAGGTTGCAGATGCCGGCGACGGCGAGACCCCAGATGACGGCGCTGGAGCCGCCCGAGGGGAGAGCGAGGGTGATGGAAGCGGCGAGAGCGGTCCAGGTGTTGAGGATGGCAAACGCGAGGCCAAGCATGGAAAGCATGGAGAAGTTGCGCTTGAGTTCCTGCTTGTGGCCCATGGCCTCGAGGACGGCGGCGTCATCACTGTCGACGGCGACGGCGGCGGGGATACGGTTGGTGCTGCTGCTGTTGTCGCGACGGCGAGCATTTAATGGTAAATTTCTCATCATGCCGGTATCATGTATGAATCAAGAGCGGTTTTCGATATAAAAAGCCCACCGCTAGTGACAATGTCGACTCTTTATTCACACACTCTTCCGGTTCACGATGGGCGCGGGGCAAGCATCCCATGTCACGCCCACACGCCGGTTCCAGAAACCAACCAACAGACGACAGCATGGCCGCGTAAGAAGCGAAGTATTGATTGGACCAGAGCACAGATGGCAAAGAGAAAGAAAGACAACGATCCCGATTCTCGTACCATGGAATAAAAAGCGAGACACGCCGGAAAGGACAAGAAAAAGAAAAGAAAAGGCGGCAAAGGAAAGGAGGGTGGGGGTCAAAAGAATACACGCAGAGCACATAGTCTTAGACACTAAGTACCGTCGTATCGTGTCCCACGCTCTTCTCTTTTCTGGTCCTTGTCCTTTTCTTTTCTTTTTTTTCTCTCCCCTCCCACATGATAAGACAAACAAAAACCGGGGCGCAGCTATCGGGCCGTTGACAATGCGTGTCCGCTTAGCCAGTCCGTCGTGATAAGCATGATAGAAGCGGATGGGATGATTTGCTGGTCAGCTTGCCTCCACAGTTCGCGGTCTGCACGCCCACACATGGGGAAGATGATGGCATAAACGGGACGGGATCCAGATGAAATCTGGGGACCCGACGCTCTGATCCATGCGGACCCCAAGGCCCGTTGACAGCATCGGACGCATTGTTGGCAGGGGATACCAGGTTATTTGTGCAATCAAGACGATGGCTGATTGGAGGTTGGAAGCCAGGCAGCTAGTGGGTGAGACGTGGGACGGGTAATTGGTAATCCATGATGGAATCGGGCTGCATGCTCATTGGATGAGAATGAGGTGGCTGGCCCAAAGGCCACACAATCTAGTGCGCTGATGTTTGATGACGGAGTATATAGTACGAAATATGAGTTAATTTCTCTCACTGGGGCCTTAGATCAGTGGTAGATTATATGATTCCAGTAATGGAGTTTCCATAGGGTCGTCCGTTCGATCCGGGCAGGCCTCAATTTCCTTCTACAACATTTTTTTGTTCTTTTTTTCCCCCATCATGCTCCCTCCCGTCTCTCTCACCGCCGTGCGCACGAATGTCTTGTCGTTGCTTTTTCTTTCCCTTCGCTTTCCTACCTGCACTGTCTTCTAATTCATAGTCTCGAAATCATATTGTTCAATTCTTACTCATTAGACGCGCCCACACTACGGCCGTCTGTCGGCTATCCGTCAGCGACAGCAGTATCTCTCGCTCTCACGGGCATACCCGGTCAAAAGAGAGCACATGCATGTTCAACCCGTTTTCTCGGATCAGCTATGCATTTTTCTGTTCTCAGCAGAATGAAACCTCGATGCGCCATGCCGACCGAGCGTCAGCGAACCATGGCCGCTGATTCGCCAGCACCAGGCAGGCAACATTCAAACGCCGCCATTGTGCAGACCGGGGTTCAGCCTCCCGTTTCGTCTGACTAGATGAGCATCAAACTCCTCACTTCTCCAGTCCGGGACACAGCAGCCACTTTTTCTCTTCTTCTTCCTCTTCTTCTTGTTTTGTTTTTCCAACTCGCAGAAAGATAACAGTACTGGAATAGTTCATGAACGCACACATAAAAAGGGAGGCTCGGACCTCATTTTCTCCCATGGCCACCAACACCACCCTTTCCGCCCAGCACGAACGCCTCATCCTCGAGCTCTTACCCTTCAAAGACGCAGCCAAGTTCAAGGAATGGCTCGGTAGCGACTTTGTTCAGGGCTCCTGGGCCGAGTTCTGGCGCGATTTCCTGACAAAACTCCCGACCAGAAGTCCCGAGCCAGACAAGGACAAGACCGCCGAGGCGGCCCGGCACGCCATCCGTTCCTGCAGTGTCAAGTTCTTGGTCTACCACCCAAACAAGTTGTCCTGGACGGTCGAGGATCACCACGTGCGGTTCATCGTGACGGTCATACAGGATAATATGCTGCACGGGTTGTGGTCGGATTCGGACTGGAAGAAGAGAGGGCTGGAGGTGTGCAAAGCTGTGTTTGAAGTATTGTGCTTTTTGAAGGCGACTTGTCTTGCTATGGAAAATCCACCGAGCTATTCGCAGTGATTCTCGGTGGTCGTTTCTTTTCCTTTGCGCCCCCTCCCCCTCGCCTTTTTCTCCTGAAGATTAATTTTCCCTGCTCTTCTATCCAAGTCAAAATAAACGTGGATGCTCATGTCATCCTTGGGAGTTTATTGCGATGGGACACCAGTGGGAGAAAATTCTTTGTTTCATAACAACGCTGTAAAACAAAGGCTTGATTTGATTGCTAAGGTGAGATGAGAGACGTTTACACTAGAATAGTCGGCATGGATCACTTCACATATATAAACGACTTCTTCCTGAGCGTGATTCTGATACGTGTCCGGCATCACGACATCATTGGGCTCGGGTAAACCCTGCTACTATTCTGGCCAAGTCACGACTCAGTGCCCTAGATTGTACATTGTACGCAGCAAGCACATCGTGGCCAGATCCGTTCAGAGTGAGCAAATATTTCTCTCACCCCTCTTTTTTCTTTAGCTATAAATAATAGTGTGAATAGTGTTAGCAAGTCATTGCATATACTGTTTCCCCACTCCCCTGTCTATTTTATTTTAAACTTCTCTAGTATATGTTAGGACTAGGGTAGCTAGGCAAAGGTAATAGGCATATAGTATATTAACTAAAGCTTACTTCTTCTAAGTTATATATAGCGCTAGCTATGCCCAATATAGTTTATAGTAAAGCATAAGTAATGTGATGGATTCAAGCTAGAAGCTCGGATCCTTAGGACCCGGGAGAGGGGCGACACGGCGGCACGGCTAGGCAAGGCAACGGCCTAACGCCGGCGCTATTACATAAGAAGGGCTAGCCCTCTAGCCCTTTACCCTTCTTAAAAGAGCAGGATATAATACTCTTTTAGCTTCTTCTTCTTCTATAAGAATAATATTACTACTATTAACGCTAGATCGCAGCAGCCTCTAGGCCAGTCCATAACAAGTAAGTTATATATATAGCTATTATAGTTAGTTATATATAAGGCTATTATATATATATATAAGGCTATTATATATATATAAGGCTATTATATATATATAAGGCTATTGTATATATATAAGGCTATTATTATTATTATTATTATAGTACTCTAAATAGGCTGCTAGCTAGCCTAATGTCTAGTACCTTAGCTACTTAAACTATATAGAAAAAACCCTAGTATAGGGGGGAAAACCTATATACTACTATAATATTTATATATTAGGGCTACTAAGGCCCTATAGTTAGTATTTATTATAAGAAAAGGTATGCTAATAGCTAAATATAGCTAGTATTACTAAAGAAGTATAGCAATATTTTCCTAGGGTATAAGCAAGGATTATTTAGGCCTAAGTAGCTTAGTTAGTTACTATATTACTACTATAAAGGCCCTATAGTCCTAACCTAGGGTTAGTTATAAAGTCTAGTAATAGTAATTACTATAGTAGCTATATAAACTATTAATAGCTACCTAATAGTTATATAAAAAGAGAGGGGGGGAAGAGTATTATAAGAAAGTTATTTTCTTTTAATAAAAATCTCTTTTCTTTCTTTTTTTTTATAACCTTTCTATAAATATAAGTATACCCTTAATTCCCTCCCTATTATACTACTATATTAGCTTTAGTTTAATAATATACTAAAGAATAAATATAAAAAATTATAATACTATAAAAATTACTATAAAAAATAAATAAATCTTAGATTAATAAAAAAAGTATAAGTATTACTTCTATATTAATTTAGTGCTACTACTAATTTACTAGTAGCCTAGTTCTATATATATATAGCTATATACTCCTTACTTTACCTATACTAAGAATATATATAAATTATACTATAATACTTAAAGTAAGAGGCTTAGTATAAACTTACTATAGTTTTACTACTAATTAATATAAATATTAAGGGTTTTTACTATAAGTATACTATAGCTAAAAAGCTATATTATAAAGTAAGTTAAGTCTAAGCTAGTGCTACTATAGTAGCTAATTAATATATAGCTATATAATTTATTTACTTACTAAAATAAAGTAAAAAGTATTTTTAACTACTAGAATTATAAAGCTATAGAGAAGAATATTAATATAAGTATAATATAGAATTAAGTTAGTATTAATATAGTGCTAATTTAAAGTAGGAGACTATATATAATTATTAAAAATAACAGCATTTTTAGGGGTCTTCCCTAGTTATTAGTGCTCTATTATAGGCCCCTAATACAGGGCCTTATAAGGGAAGTTAGCTTAAGGCAACTTAGCTATATTACGTATATGCACGCACTACTAACTTCCTAGTCTATAATTAGTTAGCAAATTTAATAGCTATAAGGACCTACTTTTCTTAAATTATTTAATTAAATAACTCTTATTCTAGTATATATAATAGCTATTAGCCTAGCTTAATAGCTATATATAATAACTTTTATAGAATTAAATTCTAACTATATTTTTAGGTATAACTAAAAAAGTTATATACTATAGGATTAAAAAGTAAATATAAGGAAAAAAAAGGCTGCTTATATTAGCTAACCTAGCTACTCTATAACTAGTTTTAAGGCTAGTTTATAGAATAACTAGGGATTTATAAAAAGTCTTATAACTAGATTCTTAGTTACTAAAATTAGGGCTTTTAAATAGTATATTTAGATTATTTTTGATTTTTTAGGTAGTATATAGTATTTTAGAAAAGAAACTAGAAAATATATATATTAGTACCTTATTTAAATAGCTATAAGTTTATTTTTTTATTTTCCTATATAAATAAATTATATAAAAAATAAAAAGTAGCTTATAAGCCCCCTTTTATAACCTAAATTTACTAATAAAGTTTGTAAGTATATAAGGAAAGGAAGAAAATTCCCTCTTATAAGTACCCTAACTATAATAAACTATTAGAATAGCTTATAGCTATTTATAGCTATAAACTAGTACTAAATATTATATTTTTACTATTTATTAGAAATTAGGGATTATAAATAGCGGTCTGCTTCTAAGGGTAGTAGGCTTAGAAGCAGTAGGTTTACTATTATTTCTATACGCCCTACGCTTAGCTTTACTAAGATATATATATAATAGCTATAGTTACCTACTAGTTATAAATCTAAATAAAAGCTTTTGTATAACTTATAGTATAGAAAATATACTCTAAATTTTATAATAAAATAGTAAAAATATAATATTTAGTACTAGTTTATAGCTATAAGTAGCTATAAGCTATTTTAATAGTTTATTATAGTTAGAGTACTTACAGTGGGTACAGGTAATTCCGAACATTTGCATTTTGACCTATATATCTAATATTGGGTGCGTATTATTTACACAACCATTACGCAGCTAATTTAGCTATAAATGACTTATAATTACATATCTAGATAGTATAATGTACTATGCATTGAATAGTATAACTAGTATTTTATATACTAGCCCCTAGCGTTAATAAGTGTAGACATTTAGTGGGGCATTATATTAATAAGCTTTAAAAAGAGGTCATTACTAAATTCCTCCTAGACTAATATAGCAGCGGCTTTAAGCTCTATAATTAGGTTTATCTAATTCAGTATATGCTATAGGTAAGGATAGTATTTGTAGATTTTTTGTTTTAATAATTTCTAGAGGTTCTTAATTAGGTTAAGGTCTAGTGAGTATAGGGGCCACTCTATTAAATTAATCCTGTTTTCTAAAGACCACTTATGTAACTAATTTTGCACTAAACGGCATATATAAATAGGCGCATTATTCTGTATAAAGGTATTACTAGGCTATAAAATTATAGGTAATTTAGTATAGAGATTCTTAAGAATTATGCGTGTAGTTACACTGCGGCATGGAGAATCGGGGTCTCCTAGTAGTACACACAATAAAGTGCGATTATAGGCGCTAAAGGCTCCCTAAAACATTAGACTTTTGCCTCTTCTATTCGGCTTTGCCTGCACTTTATTATAGTAAAGTTTCTTGCCCTAATTCTAATTAGCTATTATATAGTTGTGGATTCTATAAGGCGTTGTTTTTTTATATAGGGTAGGCAAAACACTACATTAGCTTTAAGCTATTAGTAGTTGCAATAGAAGTCTCGTTAGAAAAAAAAACTTTTTGCCACTAGGCTACTAACTACTAAGAATATACCTATGCAAATCTCAGCCGCTAAAACGCATATTCTAGGGTTAATTTTAGCCATTAAAGTGCGTGCTTATGCTATATCCCTTAAGATTTAAGCTATAAAGTTAGAGTAGAGATACTATATACTACGCTAGCCTATTAAAGAAGATCTTTGTTTTAGATAAAAGGGTTAGAGCTAATAATTTATATAATAACTCTTTTATTGCAATCTAAGAGTTTTAGTGGCTAGCTAGACCGTAGTGAATCTCAACCCTTAATTTAGTGTGTATAGCGTTGCGTAATGCTAATTACGCTGCTTAGCGGAATAGCTTCCTGCGTAGCAATGGATTTTAGGGAATACCTATTATTATATAGCAAATAAATCCTCCCCCTCTTGTAAGGACTCTAATTCTTCTTTTAAGTGACTCAGGGTATAGTAAGTTAAGATATTACATCTTGAAGAGAGGGTGTTGTTTATAATGATGACGCGTTGAGGGGTGGGTACGCGAATTTAGGTTAAAATGTTCGGAATTACCTATGACCCACTGTATAAGGGGGAATTTTCTTCCTTCCCTTATATACTTACTAACCTTATTAGTAAATTTAGGTTATAAAAAAGGGCTTATAAGCTACTTTTTATTTTTTATATAATTTATTTATATAGAAAAATAAAAAAATAGACTTATAGCTATATAAATAAGGTATTAATATATATATTTTTTAG